>CM029022.1:139311797-139546797 GCA_016801055.1 Panax notoginseng
ATATACACCTCATAATAATAATTTTAATTATTAAATTCTTATTTTAATAATTTATAAAAATTTGGGTTGTCACAAGACCGAGACCCACGTTTCACCTCAAATTTTTTAGGAAGTCTTCAAAAACACTTAGGAACTTAGTTGAGATTAAGTATAACATATCAACCTCAAACAGATGGGAAAAGTGAGAGAACCATTCAAACATTAGAAGATATGTTAAGAACATGTATCATTGACTTCAAATGAAGTTAAGAAGATCAGTGACCTTTGGTAGAATTTGCCTACAACAACAGTTACCATGCTAGCATAGGTATGCCACCCTATAAAGCCTTATATGGAAGGAAATGTAAAACACCTTTATGTTGGGATGAGGTCGGGGAAAGACAAATGCTAGGACTTGAGATAATCCAACAAACTACTGAGACAGACTGAATTATATGTGAATGATTATAAGCGTCTCAAGATCGACAAAAGAAATACGCTGATCCACATCATTAACAACGAAACTTTAGCGTATGAAGCCATATATTCTTGAAAGTGTCCCCTTGGAAGGGCAAGATACGTTTTGGCAACAAAGGAAAATTGAGTCTGAGATTCAATGGACCATTCAAAATTTTGAGGAGGATGGGTGAAGTTGCTTATGAGATATCACTACCTCCTGAGTTAAATCATATTCATAATGTTTTTCATGTGTTCGTTTTACGACCATATAAACCCGATTATAAACACGTTATAAACTATGAGCTGATCCAAATAAAAGAAGATCTTTCTTATGTAGAAGGACATGTGCAGATCATAGACCGTAAAGAGCAAGTCCTGAGAAATAAAGTGATAGCATCGGTCAAAGTGATTTGGAGGAATCAGAACGTTGAAGAGGCTATATGGGAGCTCGAGGACAATTTACTTAACTTGTACTGTAATTTCGAGGACGAAATTCTTATTAGTGGGAGTGAATGTGAAACCCCAAAACCCTAATAAGCCTCGGTTATGTAAATTCAGTATTTATAAATAAAATCTCTCCGCTCTGAATGTGTATTGTGTTATTATATACTCTGTTATAGAATTAGGTCAAATAAATTTTTGTCCGAAAGTTGACGTGATTGACACGTTTTGCTTAAATTTTATCTTCCGAAAATAAACTTGTTGGTATATGTATTTTTACAAGCTGCTTTGTCGTGCTTGTTAAGATTTGTGAAAAATCTAAGTTAGGAATCCTAATATCAAAATCAGGAAATCCTAACCCTAGATTTATAAACCATAACCCTAATTGGCCAGACTAAACCCTACTTAGGTTATCCTAAACCTTAACTATGATTATTAAACTTTAATTAGGTGCTAATAGACATCATTAAGCAACCTTAATAATAAAAACCAAAACCCTAATCAAGATTAAAGAGAATTAGGTCATAATTAAGCTACTAATTATGATGAACTAACTCACAAGTAGGTTACTACTCATCAAACCAAGTCCCAAGATAGCACATAACATGGTTGCAACTCCCAAGAAGCACAAATATCAACCTTCAGATCTTTGTATAGGCAAGAAGGTGAAATAATGACCAAATACCCTAGCTTAGCAATTCTATAAATAGCAGCCTTAAATCAGTTCAAACCCACCAAATTTTTAAGCCTATACACTCATATATCATACCTAAACAAGCCTTGGTGATAACAAGAATAGAAACAGAAGTCAGAAATCAAAATTAAGTAAGAAAAGGTACAAACCCTAATTTTAACCTAGATCTTTGATGTTATGTTTAATTTGTAGTTTAGATGTTAAGATATGTGTAATAACATGTTTGTATGTATGCTAAGTTGATAGAACATGTTTTCATAACATCTAGATACATCAAAATGATGTTTTAAGTAAACTGGAAATGTAAAGATCCCAAAAATTCATACAATTTAATTCTCGACTTCGGTCGTTAACAATACATTCAACCTCTAATTTTACATCATTAAACGATAATACAACCATTGAAATTTACGGAATAATTAAAAATTTCTATTACAAACTATTCTCGTTTCCAAAACTTTCAACCTTTACATCTAAATATCTCAGAATCATTTTAATACTACAAGAGTTTACATCGCAAAACGATATTACAATTCAACATTAATACATTATTCGGAACCTTAAACATGATTCAAATAATAATAACTTAGCCAAAGTATATAAATCTTCAAGTATCACATCTGATTCATATCTCTCAAGTAGCACATAACTTTACCTTAAATCTTTAACATGCAAAAGTGGTTATTTGCAAGGTTAGCTCGACAGCCCAGCAAAATCTAGTAATTTTCATGCATCACATAGCACATAATAACATGCTTGATATACATCTCCTAATAATTAAATTAACATGGCATACATGCTTTAATTCACATAGCAAATATAAAGATTGAGTTCTTTACTCAATCGTCACTATTTAACCAAAATAATGTAGTTATAAATTGACTTTACCATTTTATAATTACAACATGTATGACATATCTTGCTCGCTTACAACACATATAACATATCATGCAATTTAAAACAGTTCATCAAGTTCACGTAGAAAATAGGAACCAAAAGACTTGCCTTGATCGTTGTTTACCAATAACAGATTAACAGCTTACAGTTATCTGTACTTCACGTGCCCTACACAATTATATAATCATACACATCAACTATTAGTCACATAATAACGCATAGTAGTTGTAAAGTAAACTTTACTCTATATCCCATAACCCTTCTTATTAATCAATACACAATGTTCAATTTGATTGTGTTAACTTTCGACTTACATCTCACTATATTTCATACTCGAAGTTCATTCAAGTGTTTAAGTCTTGCTAGGACTACTTATTGGTTTTATATTAACCCCATTCACTATCTTATAATATTCATTTCATTTGATTTAAAACACTTTTTACGTTCATTAACACTTGTCATGGCGTTTCGACGTTCATTCGTCAAACACCCGATTTGTCTCTCTTGTGTATGCTTAATATGCTTATACAACTTATCTAATACATAAATTATTAATGTTAAACATCATTATATTTACTAAAATTCATGTTTTATAACTTAGAACAATATCTTTTATCATCAAGAGCACTACACTTGCCTACGTGTATGCCCGACGCCGTCCGATTGCGTCCTAAAACACAATAGTCCTAAAGATAACAATTTTGACCCATGTTCCCAACCTTAAATTGACAAACCTAAAGAATAAAAGTTGTAGGTCTCTTCGTCCTCGTTCCAGATCATCTTGAATCGCCTTAATCAGAGTTTATATGAAAAAGTTATACTCATTCTAGTAAAACATGTCTGGTCAATTTTTTTTCGAAAATTCGGCTAGACAGACTACCCCCCCCCCCGGTCGGGGTGGGGGTTTTTGTACTAGAGGGCCAGCCGGGGAGGGGGTCCCTTCTGCGTTTCTGCGATTTTTGATCTAGAACACTATAGAAAGCCAAATGAGGCATATAAACTCCTTTTTGACAACCATACCAACCTACCCAAGGTGTAATATGTTTACAAAAACATAAACTAATGTTTCTAATACGTTTCTACCCACATAAACATCAAAGATTATAACTTTTAATTTCATTATTTCTCTTATTTCCTCTTCTTTTGACATTCATAGCGAAATTCTTCACTGTGAATTCGTTTTACAAGCAAAATAGTTGGTTCTAATTACCTTATTTTTGTTTCTTCATGTATTTTCACAATCCATAGCCAATTTATACATTATACAAAGAATTAAACATCAATTTTACTTTAAACTAAGGCATTTCATATATTTCCTACCAATTCACTGTAATATAAATTCCTTCACAAAATACATACATAACATGAATTAATTTACTATACTCATATATAAACTTATGAAAACAACTTTATGACAATCAATTTATCATATAAAAACTATATACAACCAATAATTCAACCTTCACAAGTTTTTACAGAGAGTTTTAGAAGAGAATACAACTATAACTTTTGAAAAATAAAAGAGTTAAGATGATACCTTAATTTTAGAAGATGATGGCTATTCAAGCTTTCTTTTCCCCAATTCTTTTCTCAAATTCTCTAGACTTCTCTCAACTCTCTCTAAATTTTTTTCTCTGCAACTTTCTTCTTCTTTTCTTTTTCTTCTTCTGAATTCTTTCTATTTAACTCTAACTTACGTACTAACAATATAACGTATAATAATAATATATGTATTAATTATATAATATAATTATACCAATTAACTGACATTAGTTATCTTATTTTTAAAAATCAGAAGCCATAAGGCTTGTTTGGCTAAACCATTTTAAAACTTAATAACATAAAATCCTTATGCCTTGTTTGGTAAAACCTATTTAAATTAAAGACTTAACATTCATTAAGCCTTGGTTTGCAAAACTAAATTAAACTCCTTTAATTTATTTTAATAAATCATTTATACTATAGTTTATGGTCACACTTTATTTAATCAAATTCTAATATTCAATTTAATTAAATCTAATAACAATTACCATCAAATATATTTATATTTATTCATCATTTTAATTAAGTGAATTACTCTTATTATTTATGAAATTTTAATGCATACCAATTTCATTGCCATAAAGCATAATAATCGAATTATATTATTTCATAATATAATTTTCAACTTAATTAAATTAACTAATATTATTTAGTTAATTACCTTCCCGTAACAATCTCATTTAATTTATTTAATAGTTAAATTAACTATTAAACCTTATTTTCCAAACATATACATCTATTTTATATTCGCACTGAATCTCTTCACACTACATCACATATTTCAAGATAAATTACAAATATATATACTTACCCACACTCAAAACACATAATTCAAAATATATACATTTCATAATAAGAATTTTAATTATTAAATTCTTATTTTAATAACTTATAAAAATTCGGGTTGTCGCATCCTTCCCTCCTTATAAGGATTCCGTCCTCGGAATCACCGAAACCCTACCTTACTAAAGTTTTCATCAAATCTCTTTAAAAAAATTTATCATTGAATAACTTCAACACATTACCTTAATATAGGTTTTATATTTCGTACTACCTTCATTTCTTCAACAAATTCTAGGTTTTATTTCATAACTTTCACTTGAACTCAATTATATTTTGAGTATTATAAATTCTTTAACCCATTCATTTCCTTTTCTAAGGACCATTATCATAAACACTCGGGATATTACAAAAAATTCTTTAAAAATAGGTCTAACAGTCGAATGTCAGAGCCTGTAGATCCGTGTATGTTAATAGTTAGGTCTATTAATTGTATGCTAGTTATAGTAATACATGAGGTTTTAAATCTAGAAAAGAAAACATGTCAATTAGAATCATATATTGCAAGAACAGGTTGAGCCGATTACTTTGACCAACAATTAAATTGATTTCTGTTTGCTGTCAGGATGTCTAAGTGTTATGAATTAATACCCTGATATACATACTACATATCTATGACACTCAAACGCTTAATCAACTTATAGGATTACTAGAATTAATGGTCAAATGTCGTTGATCGAGCATGACTGCATTTTCTGGGTTACCCAGAAAACTGAAGAACACGAAGAACAGCTTTTGGCTGCACTTTGACCAACATAAATCTAGACCTTAGGTTCTTACTCTGTCCAAACAAGTGTAACATATATGTACCTTGATATATAGACTACATATTACAGCAATCAAAATACAAATCAATCACACAAATTGAAAGTTATTAAAACCACAAAATCATTGACCGACCATGACCACTGTTCTGAGTTACCAAAAAACCCAAGAACAGCTCTGACAGTGACTTTAAGCCTCTTTAACTTCTTGTTATTTGTAGGTTAAAGCCTGAAATTGGTATGATATTGTACTATTACATGAGTACTATAACACTTATACACTTACAAACCCAGAATCATTAACAGTAAATAATTAGGCTAAGGTCAAAGTGACCTCTAAACCATAATCAAACTGATTCCCAGAATTAAAGAACACCTATAGCAACACTTTCTGTCTCTATAGGGCTTTAGCGGCAGACAGTAAATAAATAATTAATAAATAGACTAATAAAATAAGAAATAATTATAAAAACAGTTTTAAAAATTATTTTAAGTTATAATAATTAACTTTTAATAGTTTTACATAAATTCTGTAAATATTTTATTTATTTAAATATTATTAATAATTAAGTTATTAATAAAATAATTAAAATAATCATTTATAAATAATAAATAATTATTTAAAAAATGATATTGATGGTTTAAAAATCATATTAAATGATTATAAATTATTTAAAAATAATAAACAAGATTATAATAATATTCTAAGTAAATATTAATAATTTAGAAATAGAAATAAATGATTTTAAAAGTACACAAAGTATATAAAAATATAATAAAGCTTATAAAATAAGTTTAACCGAGATATTAACTTCTTAATTATCCGGTAAAGTCTTAGGACACCGAAATCATATCGAATTTAACCCGAACGTGAATAGTTTATGTATTTGAGTGTTGTTATCGATACTAATATGTTAGACTTATACGAATGAACATATTAGGTGTCTATAAATGAATCGAGTAGTATTGCTTAATCGATCTACGCTCAGGCAATTTTCCTAACCTAAATCGCTTTCACAAGTTTACTAAACCATAATTTATTACATAAGCAAGTTCCTTAACCTTAACATCTGAGTAAGGGTATTGGCAATATGGACTCATCATGTTGTTGCTAATACTCTGGATTTCAGATAGTTAGGTACTATCGATATGATAGTGTAATCCGTATGATATAGACTATGCATCTGAGTGAGGGTATTGGTAATATGGACTATTCATGTTATTATGAATACTCAGGATTTCGGAAAGATAGATACTATTTGTAGATACAGTCTATACATCCCAGTGAGGGTATCAAAACACATCAATAGTTCTTCAGGGAATTGTTATCTGTTATGGGATACTGTGAACCTTAGATTTATGGGAATTGTATCTTATAAAATTTGTGTAGTAGTTCGATTAGATATAAGCATCAAATCGGATACCGTGGGTGTATTGATTTGGATGCGTTATATTAATTGATTAGTTGTGAACACCAAATCGGATACTGTGGGAGTATAGATTTAGGGGCGTTACATGATGATGACATCGCCAACCTTGTGGATAGGTTTCCAGACCTAATGTAGTAACTGGGCGAAGGCAAGGAAGCATCTCATAGCCCCAAAACTGAAAATGCAAAGATTAAATGTCAACATTTATAAAGATTGAGTGCTCGAATAGAGGAAATTGGGAGATAAAGCAAAATTACTTACCAGCAGAAATGCGTAAAAGCCTAGTCAATCCTCCATCACGCCCTTTGACCGTAGGCACATCCCGCGAAGAAAATAAGCAAAGGTGAATGAGCCACAATAAAAATCTTTGATGCGATCCACATCACGAGTGGCGCTAACTAAAGAAAAAGAGATCGTCGAGGAGTTGTCCGCTAGGAAACAACCCCTGATGATAACCAATAATAATCGTCGAGGAATGCGATCTCTAACCCTTTTAACAGCATGTAGAGGATCAGTCAAAGCCCCACTCGTGGCATCCATACTCAAGGGCCCAGAGTGGACGGTCCAACCCTTGAGGGCCGTAGCAAGAACTCCCAAATAGGATCGAACTGCAGCCAGTGAAATGTCAGCCACCAAAGGCACTGATGCCCTTGTAAACTCCAACCCTGTGATGAACCGCCAGTCTGTGGATGTCATCATCACCTCACAGTCCAAAAAATGGAGAAACTGAGTCTGGTGGAACCAACTCTCGGATAAAGCCTACAAATAGCCCCAAGGAAGCGACGGGGAGGAATAGAGAAGAACGTGTCGAAACTCCAAGAGTGAATGATGACCTGATACTCCGGATGAAGGGTCTGGTTCAAGTAATGAATACTAAACCAGTTCCCCTTTGGCTGAGTAAAGCCTGAAACCTGCATCAAAATTGGAAATCAAGATTAAGCCTATGTTCTGAAAGTAGGAAAAGGAAGAAAATGCATAATAAAAGCTTATACTATTACCTCATTAGCATGGAGATAGATCAAAGAGTGGCGTCTCAAATCCTCCAAAATGATCTGGATTCATCACGCTGATAGTTGGAAGCTCTCGATGCAGGGTAGTAGAAGAAGAATGAGCAGGTTCCACAACATGAACATCCTTCTCCTCGTCCCCGACATCCGTCCTTTCAACCCAGTAAGATAAATCACTGACTTAATCAATCGACGAGGTTGCCTGGCTGGACGAGGCTGAGGGACATCAGAAGCTCCCCTTCTCACGTCTGCGGAGACCATGTGAGAGCTGCTCTGTATATCTGAATCCATAACCTGAACAAAATCTCCAAATCACCTCTGAAAGGGTGAGGTAAGTTTCTAACTTAAAGCTTATTAAAGTTAAATCATTGCTTCATTTATACCTAGTTTAAATCCTAAAGCATGCATTAAGTTAACAAACATCCCTAGTAGAGTTAAATTTGCATGTTCATTAAATTTTTAGGCTCGTGAAATTTTTTTGCCAATATCCTTTGTAAAACGGACTATGCACATGGGCATGACTAGGTGGTCATTCACTAGCACACCGACCAAATATCAAAGATATAGATATTAAACATTAAAAGTAAGTCACAATGGCAGTCAAATTACCATGTGCTTTTTTTTTTTGAAAAGCCCGTGCTCATTTGTCCTCAAATAGAATAAATAAATTAGCAAAAAAGGGTGCCAAATGTCTGTCTTAGAAATTAGTTTTTTCACATCAATACGTTTCGCATGGTAAAATATGAGCATTTACTAAGTTTAATAATTTTTATCAAGTTATATGAGCATGCATATTCATTATATTGTGTTTAGAAGCATTCTATATGAAATATAACGTTATAACGATCAAAACTTGAAAAGAAAGAATGTATACGTTACCGGAGTTGTGCAGAACAATTGTACAGTGACGGATTTTGCAAAAAGCAGCCTGAACTTAGTAGACCTGAAGAAGAATTTTTGGATTTTCTATAAAGTTAAAAGTTAAAAATGACTTATGAAATGAACAGGGGGACTAAATAAACCCACTGGGAGCCACGACTCAACCTATGGTAGCCGCGGGTCTACCTGTAGCAACCCAGGGTGGTCCTTATCCCCTCCAGCTTGATCAAATTTGAGTTACAATGTAGTTCCCAGAAGATGAAAAATTTTAATCAGGGAAGAAGATTCTACGCGATTGAGCATAAAAGACCTAAAACCCTGAATTCAGGTACCAAACTTCTGATGAAAGAAAATCTTCATGTAAGTTATTGGTATTAACCCTAA
The DNA here is from genome assembly GCA_016801055.1 of Panax notoginseng. Lineage (NCBI taxonomy): Eukaryota > Viridiplantae > Streptophyta > Magnoliopsida > Apiales > Araliaceae > Panax > Panax notoginseng. The sequence goes on from CM029022.1 coordinate 139,321,114, forward strand.
TATGGGGTTTAGAAGGCCGATGGTAGAGATTGTTAAAAATTGATGTTGTCACAGCATCGGGAAGGTCTAGTGTCATGAACCGTTGGCAGCAAAATATCCATATTTGATCAAGGGTATAACTTGTCAGAAAGATACCCTAGCAGAGATATTAGGAATATTTGATATTGCAAACCTTTGGCGACAACTCCAGCGTAGCATCGGGAAAGATCCAATGATGTAAGCCGTTGAGAAACTACTTTAATGAAGGTCAGAGTGTCTGATATTGCAAACCGTTAGCGACAACTCCATTGTAGCATTGGTAAAGATTCGAAGATGTAAGCTATTGAGAACTGCTTCAACGAAGGTCAGAATGTCTGATATTACAAACTGTTTGTGACAACTCTAGTGTAGCATCGGGAAAGATTCAGTGATGTAAGCCGTGGAGAACTGCTTCAATGAAGGTCAGAGTGTCTGATATTGCAAACCATTGGCAACAACTCCAGCGTAGCATCGGGAAAGATCTGGTGATGTAAACCGTTGAGAAATGCTTCAACGAAGGTCAGGGTATCTAATATTGCAAACCATTGGCGACAACTCCAGCGTAGCATTGGGAAAGATTCGGTGATGAAAACCGTGGAAAATCATCTTCATCGCGGAGGACCGATGATGGAATCTATTATATAAATCCCCAACCAAAGAACTATGAAGGTTCGGTGATTTCTAGACCATTGTAAACTACACATTGAGTAGGCATAGGAAGGATGTTTGAAAATTACCATTGTAAGCTGTATCCCCGACAACATCGGCGTCAACTGGATAAGAATCCAAATCATTTGTGACAACCCCACCATAGCATCATGGGGGATCCGATGATGCAAACCGGTGTAAACTATCATCAGGATAGGCATCGGGAATCCCGAATAAGGTCACTCATCAGAAAATCTCCTCAACAGGGATCAACTATAGGAAAATCTCCTCAGCTGGGATCTTAAAAACATCTCTACAAGATGTCGTCGAATCAATCTCAATAGCGCTAACAAATATTTCAAACCATTGGCTTCAACCCAATGTAACATAGGCAAAGATTCGGTGATGAAAGCTTTGCAAACTACCATTCGAGTAGGCATCGAGAAAGTTCGGTGATGAAAGACTGTCTAAACTATAGTTAGAGTAGACATCAAGATAGTTCAGCAGAGACCATCATTGACAACTCCATCCCCAACATAAATGGTGGGATCAGTCAGTGATAGAATGTCGTGGGAAGTAACTCCAAACAAAAAAATTCAGAGTCCATAACATCATATTATGCTGCATTGCATGACATCATTTAATCTTGTCATATTTTAAGTGTCTAGTAATCTTTATCCTGTTCATTCTAGTACATTTCATAAACATGATAAAGAGGGGCATCTGTAGACACTCAAAATTTTGTATTCCTGTTACTAACAATGCAAGAGGGCAGAATCGTCTTTTTTCTTCCAAAGACAACCCTAAAAGTCAAAATCATCAAGACAAACCTCGGTGACAACCCCAGGAGGTCAAGACAAACCCTGGTGACAACCTCGGGAGATCAAGCTAAACCTAGGTGACAACCTTGGGAGATCAAACCAAACCCCAGCGACAACCCCGGGAGATCAATTCAAACCCTGGCAACAACCCTGGGAGATCAAATCAAATCCTGATGACAACCTTGGGAAATCATCAAATTAACTTCATAAATAACCCTGAATACAGACAAGAAGCACTAGCAATCAAACCTCGAAGATAACCCCGAGGAGGACAGATGCTGCCACATCAAGCCAGGAACCAACTTAGGAGGGTAAACGAGTAATTTTGCCAACTTAACATCAAATTAAGTCAAATCACTGCCATGAAAGTCATTCAGAACCATAACATCAATCCCGAGTGAAAACAATGCAAGACAGCTCAATGGACTGACTGCGAAGACTCAAAGATCTGGTCATGGACCCATCTTCCCAGATTCAAAAAAGGTCAAATCCCATGTCATTGTGTAGCTCTCGGAAAGGGCTTTCCAGAAATGTATAGCACTCCTCCATCGAATTTTTGAATTGAAAGTTATGAAGGTTCGAGCAGACATCGTATTGGTCGGAGTGCGCGTACTTCGAGACCAACAAACCCGTAGGTCCGGGACCACACGAGTCAGCCTTAGGTAGATCCGCGGCGGATTTGGTCTATAAATAGACCCCCCCACCAGCCATTTATTTTTTTAAAAAAAAGAGAGTGAATACCGTCCATTTCAGCTCTTAACCACTTCTATAGTGTTCTAAACTTCAATATTTTTCTTTGTAAACACTTTTAAACAAATATATTACAACATATTAAGTTTTAGGCGTTGGAAACTAAGTTTTCAAGCTTCACAAGCAGTCTAAAGCCCTCCTCGCTATACACTATAAGATCCTTTCAGATTTGAAGCTTTTACTTGCTTATATATATATATATATATATATATATATATATATATATATATATATATATATGTTAATTGTTTACTGTGTTTAAATATTAGTCTTAACTGTTCATTCAATGTGTTGTAATATTTAAAATTTGTGGACTAGATTTATCTAAATATAGTCATATCTAACTCTTAACTTGTTCAAAAGTTATAAAACTAAAATCGTTGAGCTAGTTTTGTAAATATTAAGCGACTACGCGACCCTAGATCTGTATCTAGAGGAAATAGAAAGCTTGACTACTTGCATGCAATGATTTTACTGATGAATCCTTTGTTTTGTGATGCCTAGATTCTATTCTGCAGTTTATTTCCATACTTTTTGTGCAAACTCTCAAAGATAAACTGTGAGCCTACAAATCATGGGATATTTAATTAAATCCATGGATCTAGATCCGATTCCCATGATGGACATATTTGAGATGTATAAATAGCTTGCAGCCTCTTGTAAATGTAACCCAGGGCCTTAAAGCGGGGATACAAATTTAAGGCCCTGATATAATCAAAATGTGGTTTGTGCTGCTCGGGTTGTTAGGTTTGTATATAGCGCGAACATGCAATCAAATTACACAAAAGGTGCGGAAGAACGATAAAATAGGAATTTAAAATTTTCATACAACCCCATCACCAAGATCATATTATGTGCATAATTATCAATCAATAGAAAAGATATGGAGATTAGATCCATACCCTTATAGAACTAGCTTTCTCATGTACAAGCTCACCACCAATCCTTTTCGCGTTCAACCTGAATCCACCAGGTTTGATTCCTTATTTTGATCAACGTTAGCCACCCAAGTGTTTGGCCTCTACAACACCCATTCTGAGTCGCCAAATACATGGTACAGAAAGCAAACTACAACTTCAATAATACAATTATCGTGCAAAATACGACAATACATACTGTGAGTTTAAATACAAATATTATCTTTTGGACAATATCCACACTCAAATAAATCCTCATTACAATTATTCAAACACTATTTTACAGAAATAGTGAGGACTGCTAAAACATCTTTCTAGAACCATGACTCCATACCCCGACTAGATCCTGCTATGTTCTCACCTCCTGAGAAGAAAAATGGAACAAAAAAGAAAAGGGTGATCTCAACTAGCCCAGTAAAGAATATTATGACTAAGATAATATACAACAAATTATCGTTAGTCTTTAACAGGGAAAAATCTGATAAAATATAATAGACAACAAGTTTTAGATCAACAACTGCAGCGAAAACAACAAACCATTAGAAAAGTCAAGTAGAGAAAGAATTCTACTATCTTCTAAGATTTAAAAGTCCATCATCAATATTTTATCCCTATAATATCAATTAATATACATCTTGAATCAAATATTCATCTTTCCATTACAGGCCAAAGATATTCATTTGTAACACCAGTCGGTCATGTTCATCTCAACACCTGTTCATCTTTGCACTACGGACCAAAGATATTCATCAGTTAATCATTCATCTTTGCATTACAGGCCAAAGATATTCAGTAATATCATCATTTAGGACTGAGGATGATGAAAAATTATCTTAAACAAAACGAATCCAATGAGACAGAAGGACAAATATTAGGGATTCGTATTATAGTTTATCCAAGTGCAATAATACTCCATAATAACTAATTGTGAAGGAGAATTCAACAATAAAGATCAAAACATGGATACAATCAAAGATAGTAACCATAATAGACATCTTGGACAAAAACAAAATTTTTTATTTTTAGGTGAATAGTGCCGTATTCGTGAATAGTGCCGTATACGTGAATAATAACTCCGACAAAAAAAGTTCCAAATTTGATAAAAAGTTTATATCAATATTTCAGCATAATGATATTGAAGAAAATAATATCATTTAAGAAGAAAATAATATTCCTTACCTCAAACGAACAGTACTTCTGATCAGAATATCGTATATGAGGCTGAATGAAACTTGTGCTGAATAACAACTCTCAAAGTATCAAAATACTCACAAAGTACGTTCAATAATATAGAGAGAGAAAGAGAGAAAACTTATGAATTCTGGTGTGATTTTCAATTCTAACTTAGCCCTCTATTTATAGGAAATTGTTAGCACGCCGAAGCAGACTTGACCTGCAACCTGATGGCTTTACCTGCTAATATTCCCACCCACCACATTTGAATAAAAATTTTAGCACATTTCTCACCGACAAAAAGTGGGGCCCACCAATTCTAGAATTTTCTACTAAAATGATAAATTTCGAAACTTCAAGAATTTCTGAACCAGTCATCTCTTAAAATTCTTAACAAATCATACGTTCATTTTTAACGGTTCAAAATTTGTGGACATATACTCAACTTATATATGTATAACATATCCAAAAATCACAACGATCCAACGGTCGGATTAAAAATTATAACCACCGCAATATATCTCAAAAACCCTGATTGATTTTTAATACCTCCATTCCGACAAAAATACTGATAAAACACCTCAACATTAACTCCTTCATTTTTAACCACAAAATATATCCAACATTTATATTCACATAAAATAAATATTTCCTTATCATATGAATCAATAATTAATTATTCACAATTAATATTACAGAATCACATTTATGACAACCAGGCCGTTCCTAGGAAAGTGGGGGCTTTCCAATAAGGATTTCTCCTTACTGGCGTACAATTAGATGACCAAACCTCTGCTTAGACAGAACTTTCTAGACATTGCCAATAATATTATCTAATAATATTATTCAAATAATATGAATTATTGATCTGATAATGGGAAATACTATGCAGTGACAATTATTGAAACAACAATAATATAAAATATCAATGCAGCAATTATTGAATCAATAAAATAAAATATTTAACAGTAACTACTGTAACAATTATTGAGTAGTGCCTTCCTTCGTAAGAATCAATAATTTAAAAATACTGTGCAATCCGTGTGCTACTGTGCAACCATGCGTATTACTGTATTTTAACCACCGGGTATTCTAACAGTGTTAACGGCAACAACTATGTCGTTATTTATAAAAACTCAATTTTTGTCGTTATCTTCATCCAATCATTTTCCGTTATGGGGCCCACAAATAGCTGCGCCGTCGTACGAATATTCCCCGACAGAAAGAATATTCCACGACCAAACGAATATTCCCCGACAAAATGAATATTTTATAACCACTTGTTTATTTTGTAAAATTTGCATACTTCACCCATAACCAAAGTATTATATCAAATTAACAACTTATTATTCACAATAATATTTAAAGAAAATTTGTTTTTATTCATTAATAAGTTGGGGTCTTACAACCTCCCCTCCTTATGAAATTTCGTCCTCGAAATTGACGTACGTACCTGGTGTTTCGAAAAGGTGAGAATACCTCGCTTTCATTTCTGATTCCAACTCCCAGGTCATTTCTTCAATAACATGATTTCTCCACAAAACCTTAACTTGTGGTATAACCTTCGTGCGTAGAACATGCTCTTTCCTATCCAAGATCTTAACAGGTACCTCCTCGTACGTTAAATCTTTGGCTATCTCGTCTGGTTCTAACTCAATTATGTGGTTCGGGTCTTTTACATATTTACGAAGCACAGATACGTGAAAAACATTATGAACACGAGACATGCTTGGAGGTAATACGAGTCGATATGCCACATTTCCTATTCGGTCAAGAATTTCAAATGGACCAATAAATCGTGGATTGAGCTTTCCTCTCTTCCAAAATCTTGTAACTCCTTTTCACGGTGCAACACGTAACAATACATGATCCCTAATACTAAGTTCTACATCCTTTCGATGAAGATCCGCATAACTCTTTTGTCGATCCTGTGCCGTTTGTATACGTTATCGAATCGTTTGGATCTTCTCTGTAGTTATGCGTACCAATTCTGGTCCCAACAACGTTGCTTCACTCACCTCGTCCCAGCATACTGGAGAATGACACTTTCGTCCATATAAGGCTTCAAATGGAGCCATACCTATAATTTCCTGATAACTGTTGTTGTAGGAGAATTCCACCAGTGGCAAGTATTTATCCCGACTTCCTTTGAAATCTAGAACACAGAGTCTAAATAGATCTTCAAGGGTTTGAATAGTCCTCTCTGATTGCCCGTCCGTTTAAGGATGGTATGCTGAACTGAATCTTAAATCTGTGCCCATAGCTTTCTACAAGCTAACCCAGAATCGTGAAGTGAATCTTGGGTCACGATCCGAAACTATTGATACTAGCATGCCATGCAATCTCACAATCTCATTCACGTACATACGAGCAAGACGTTCAAGGGAATAAGTCTCAGGTATCGACAAGAAATTGGCAGACTTGGTTAATCTATCAATAATAACCCAAATCGCATCTATGCCTTGAGAAACCTTGGGAAGACCCGTAATAAAATCCATAGTAATGTGTTTCCACTTCCATTTCGGAATCTCAAGTGGTTGCAATGGACCCTTTGGTACTTGATGCTCCGCTTTTACACGTTGACAAGTTAAACACCTCGAGATAAACTCTGCGATCTCTCTTTTCATATTGCTCCACCAAAATGTATGTCGAAGATCGTGATACATTTTGGTACTCCCAGGATGGATTGCAAACGGTGTGTTGTGTGCCTCCATCATTATTCTATACTTCAAGTCAAAATCGTTAGGAACACAAAGTCTGGAGTTGACTCGAAGTATTCCTTCTTCATCGATTCTTGCTTCTAGAATAGCACCTTCTTGCACTTTCTTCTTCATACGCATCAGCTCCATGTCCATAGCTTGAGCAGCTTTAACTTTATCGATTAAAGTCGGTTCTACTAGTATATTTGATATCATCATATGGGTACTTGGAGCCTTCATCTCTATCTCCATCCTTTGCAAGTCATACAAAATGGGCCTTTGTGTTAACAACATTGCACTCGTACCCGCATATGATCTTCTACTCAATGCATCAGCTACTACGATCTCTTTTTTAGGATGATATTGGATGGTATGATCGTAATCTTTCAGCAGCTCGAGCCAACGTCGTTGCCGCATGTTGAGTTCCTTTTGGGTGAAGAAATATTTGAGGCTTTTATGATCTGTATAGATCTCCACTTTCTCCCCATACAGGTAGTGTCTCCAGATCTTCAACGCGAAAACGATTGCTGCCAACTCCAAATCATGAGTAGGATAATTCCTCTCATATTCTTTGAGTTGTCGTAAGGCATAGGCTATTACTTTCTCATGTTGTATGAGAACACATCCTAATCGTTGTAGATAACAAATCCATCCGAACCAGATGGTATTATCAGAACAGGTGCCGAAATGAGTCTCCTCTTGAGTTCTTGGAAACTCTTATCGCATTCCTCACTCCATACGAATTTTGTATCTTTCCAAGTCAGCTGAGTTAACGGAGTAGCGATTCGAGAAAATCCTTCCACAAATCTCCGATAATAACCAGCTAAGCCCAGAAAGCTACGTACTTCAGTTACCGACTTCGGTTGCTCCCAACTTTGTATGGCTTCAATCTTCGCCGAGTCGACAGATACTCCATGTTTTGACACCACGTGCCCAAGGAATGCTAGTTCCTCAAGCCAGAACTCGCATTTCTTCAGTTTGGCATATAGCTTGTTTTCACGAAACCTTTGCAATATCAGCTTCAAATGGCACTCATGATCTTCACGGCTTTTGGAATAGATCAGGATGTCATCAATAAAGACAACAACGAACTGATCCAAATATTCTTTGAACACACAGTTCATCATTTCCATGTAAGCAGTAGGAGCATTAGTAAATCCAAAAGACATGACTAAGAATTCATAATGCCCGTACCAAGTTCTGAAAGCAGTCTTTGGAATATCCTCAGTTTTATTCTTCAGCTGATGATATCCAGAACGAAGGTCGATCTTTGAAAAGAATTGTGCTCCTTGTAACTGGTCGAGCAGGTCATCAATGCGAGGTAGCGGATACCTATTCTTGATGGTGACATGGTTCAATTCCCTATAGTCGATACAAAGTCGCATACTCCCGTCTTTTTTCTTTACGAATAAAACAGGAGCACTCCAAGGAGATGTACTAGGACAAATAAAACTGATATCTAATAACTCCTGTAATTGGACTTTTAACTCCTGAAGTTCAATAGGAGTCATTCGATATGGGATTTTAGAAATGGGCTTTGTACCGGGTTCAATGTCAATAAAGAATTCAACTTCACGTTCTGGGGGTAGACCAGGAAGTTCTTCAGGAAATATGTCAGGAAATTCACTAACAACAGAAATATTATTCAAATCTGTCGTGTTTTTGTTTAAGTCCATAACATGGGCTAAGAAAGCTTGACATCCGTTTTTCAATAAACGAATGGCTTTATGGCTTGATATAACAGCGATTGATTTTTATAGTTTGGTTACTTGAATTCGCATAACAGGTTGGTTAGGAATATGAAAACTAACAACCTTACGAAAATAATCAATTTTGGCATGATGAGTAGTTAACCAATCAATCCCTAAAATCACATCAAATACAAGTATCTTTAAAGAAATAAGGTCAACAGGTAATGTGATGGTGCCAACTTGGATTAAGCAAGATTTATAAACTGTAGATGTAACAAAGGTTTCACCCAACGGAGTTTTAACAGATAAGTCAAAGTTTAATTTCTCCGAAGACAAGTTCAAACGTTGAGCACAAGCAGGAGAGATAAAAGAATGGGTAGAACCGGTATCTAGGAAAGTATAAACTTTACAAGAATTTAAGATTAGATTACCCGTGATCACCTCGCTCGGGTTTCTCGCGTTTTGGCCAGTCACGACAAACACCCTTCCAAGAACCGCTGATTTCGACTTATCCGGGACAACTTTTGGAGTTACCATCCCCGCTGAACTTGGTTTTGCTACAGAACACTCTCGAGCTATATGACCCTCATTTCCACAGTTATAACATACCTTGGATTGTTGTGGGCAGTTTGGGCTGATATGTCCCTCTTTCTCACATTTGTAACATACGACCGGTGGTAGTTCTCCTCTCCTAGAAATAGTTGATGTTTATGCTGACGTCTTCACGTTATCATTGTTGTACCTTCTCTTCTTGAAATCTCCTCCCGACTCGCTCCTTCTATTATCACGGCCACGATTACCACCAGAGTGGTTACCGCTTTTGTCCGAATGTTTTCCTCCCTGCTGGTTTTTATTGCTCCGATGACTGCCACCACCGGTATGTCCCTGGTTGTGGTCCCTCGGTTGAACATACTCATTATCTCGCTCTAATAATTGAGCCCTATTTACAACATCTGAATATAAAGAAAATTTATGAGAGATAAGATATTGTCGAATCTCAGGTTTTAGACCCTCAAAAACATCCTTATCATATGTTCCTCGTTCTCCACCAAATGAGGTGCAAACCTGGATAACTCCACGAACTTCGCCTCGTACTGAGACACGGTCATGTTGTTTTGTTCTAGTCTGATAAATTCTACCTCCTTCATATGACGAATACTTTCAGGAAAGTACTTATTATTGAACAGCTTTTGAAACGTTTCCCAAGACATGCTGAGTGCAGTTGGCTGGGTATGCTTTACAGATTCCCACCAGTAATCTGCCTCACCACGGAACATAAATGTGGCGAATGGAACCTTCTGTTCCTCCATGCATCCCAAGACATCAAATATCTTGGTAATTTGTTTGACCCACGTTTCCGCCTTAATCAGATTTTGCTTTCCCCAGAATTCTGGTGGTCACAACTCCTTGAACTGCTTGGCTGTGACAAACCGCGTGTTGCCATCATTTCCACCCGTATTTTGTACACGAGTCTCCCTCGTCTGATTTTACATGAACTGCAAGAAGCTCCTAAACATTCCATCATTCATTGTTTGCCCAGTAACATTGTTTACAGGAGAAATATTGCCTTCCTGTTGCACGTTCTCCTGGTTTGTGACTAGAGGTTGTTCCACAGTATCATGTACTCCACTGTTAACGTTCTCAGCTGCCATTCTCAAATACTGCCATAAAACAAGGGTTAATTAAATAAATTAACATATCACATAATATTCCTATATTATGACCGACCAACAAATAAGCTTAGGTATGACACACTAGCGAAGGATTTACTCGTCTCTCCCCTCCTAGTTTTATTCCCCGATCTCCGACAAAGACCATATCCCTAAGCTCTGATACCAACTGTGACGCCCCCAAAATAGGTATACAACACCCATTCTGAGTCACCAAATACATGGTACAGAAAGCAAACTACAACTTCAATAATACAATTGTCGTGCAAAATACGACAATACATATTGTGAGTTTAAATACAAATATTGTCTTATGGACAATATCCACACTCAAATAAATCCTCATTACAATTATTCAAATACTATTTTACAGAATTAGTGAGGACTGCTAAAACATCTTTCTAGAACCATCACACCATACCCCGACTAGATCCTGCTATGTTCTCACCTCCTGAGAAGAAAAATGGAACAAAAAGGAAAAGGGTGAGCTCAACTAGTCCAGTAAAGAATATTATGACTAAGATAATATACAACAAATTATCGTTAGTCTTCAACAGGGAAAAATCTGATAAAATATAATAGACAACAAGTTTTAGATCAACAATTGCAGCAAAAACAGCAAACCATTAGAAGAGTCAAGTAGAGAAAGAATTATACTATCTTCTAAGATTTAAAAGTCCATCATCAATATTTTATCCCTGTAACATCAATCAATATACATCTTGAATCAAATATTCATCTTTGCATTACAGGTCAAAGATATTAATTTGTAGCACCAGTCGGTCATGTTCATCTCAACACCTGTTCATCTTTGCACTACGGGCCAAAGATATTCATCAGTTAATCATTCATCTTTGCACTACAGGCCAAAGATATTCAGTAATATCATCATTTAGGACTGAGGATGATGAAAAATTATCTTAAAAAAACGAATCCAATGAGACAGAAGGACAAATATTAGGGATTCGTATTATAGTTTATCCAAGTGCAATAATACTCTATAATAACCAATTGTGAAGGAGAATTCAAAAATAAAGATCAAAACATGGATACAATCAAAGATAGTAACCATAATAGACATCTTGGACAAAAAGAAATTTTTTATTTTTTGGTGAATAGTGTCGTATTCCTGAATAGTGACGTATACGTGAATAGTGTCGTATACGTGAATAGTAACTCTGACACAAAAAGTTCTAAATTTGATAAAAAATTTATATCAATATTTCAGCTATTGAAGAAAATAATATCATTTAAGAAAAAAATAATATCCCTTACCTCAAACGAATAGTACATCTGATCAGAATATCGTATATGAGGCTGAATGAAACTTGTGCTGAATAGCAACTCTCAAAATATCAAAATACTCACAAAATACGCTCAATAATATAGAGAGAGAAAGAGAGAAAACTTATGAATTCTAGTGTGATTTTCAATTCTAACTTAACCCTCTATTTATAGAAAAATGTTAGCACGCCGAAGCAGACTTGACTTGCAACCTGATGGCTTTACCAGCTACTATTCCCACCCACCACATTTGAAAAAAAAATCAGCATACTTCTCACCAACTAAAAGTGGAGCCCACTAATTCTAGAATTTTCCACCAAAATGATAAATTCCGAAAATTCAACAATTTCTGAACCAGTCATCTCTTAAAATTCATAACAAATCATACGTTCATTTTTAACGGTTCAAAATTTGTGGACATATACTCAACTTATATATGTATAACATATCCAAAAATCACAACGATCCAATGGTCGGATTAAAAATTATAACCCCCGCAATATATCTTAAAAACCCTGATTGATTTTTAATACCTCCATTCCGACAAAAATACTAATAAAACATCTCAACATTAACTCCTTCATTTTTAACCACAAAATATATCCAACATTTATATTCACATAAAATAAATATTTCCTTATCATATGAATCAATAATTAATTATTCACAATTAATATTACAGAATCACATTTATGACAACCAGGCCGTTCCTAGGAAAGAGGGGGCTTTCCAATAAGGATTTCTCCGTACTGGCGCGCAATTAGATGGCCAAACATCTCCTTAGACAGAACTTTCTAGACATTACCAATAATGTTATCTAATAATATTAGTCAAATAATATGAATTATTGATCTGATAATGGGAAATACTGTGCAGTGACAATTATTGAAACAACAATAATATAAAATATCATTGCAGCAATTATTGAATCAATAAAATAAAATATTGAACAACAACTACTATAACAATTATTGAGTAGTGCCTTCCTTCGTAAGAATCAGTAATTCAAAAATACTGTGCAATCCGTGTGCTACTGTGCAACCACGCGTATTACTGTATTTTAACCACTGGGTATTCCAACAGTGTTAACGGTAACAACTACGCCGTTATTTATAAAAACTCAATTTTTGTCGTTATCTTCATTCAATCGTTTTTCGTTATAGGGCCCACAAATAGCTGCGCCGTCGTACAAATACTCCCCGACAGAAAGAATATATGAGAGTACTTTTATTAATTAATTCACAAACACCTTTAGAAATTAAATAATAATAGTAATAATAATAATAAGACTCCTCTTATTAAATTATATTTAATATTTTCAAAATATTAAATAATAAATATTAAGTTATTTAATTTATTCTATCACCATAGATTAAATTAAATATACTTAACTTATTATTACGATTATGCCATTTGCTTCTTAAATAAATATTCTTCCTTTTATAGTGTGACCCTTTCGGTTCTCCATATTAAACCGGTTGTGAATAAATCAATTAGAACAATTCTAATCTTATTTAAATAAATAAATTATAATATTAATTTATTTAAATAAATAATATTTATTCTACAATAGGGATAAGCCTCCCTAGCGATTAACAACTTTTCAGATAATATAGATTTTAACATTTATCATAAAAGAACATTTGAGTAAATAGTTATCGTACAATTCAATCCTTCTACCATACAATGTCCCAATTAAATATAAGACATGGAATTACTGTCAAGTCTTATTTTATTTAATTATATGCTTTTCGATTCTTAAATGCACAATACCAAATAATGCAAATTAGAAACTCCTTTCTAATTTCATTCTGTCTTGCCCAAGGACTACTGGGTTATCATTTATCGAATCACATAGGATATTTCTATTCTTTTACTAGAAGTGGTAGATTCTTTATTGATCATACATGATCACCATGTACAACTTATTATAACCAAGCATACCCTTTAATAGACCCTAAGGGTCTTAAGATATAAGTTAAAGTATAACTCATTATACACAAGATACTATGATGATCTCAAGTCCAAGGATTACTTGTACTACTATCACTACATGAATTCCTATTGATAGGCAAGTAAAACTCCATTAGGTATTCCTTAGCGAGACACGTTCAGTAAACTTATTCTCTAATAAGTACCTACATACTTGCTTTAGTGTTTCCACATAAATGATCATGAGATCAATTATCCTCATCTAATGAGCAATCAACATATGTACAATTCTATCCGGATTCACTAATACCCTTTTTAGTAATCGAACGATTGGGAACAATTTAGTTTGTGAGATATCTAAGAATTTAGATCTCATTAGCATGATCATCATCATGATTCTAAAAACATTGCTCAAAACTATATGTTTATCACATATTATAAAACAGCACCATGTAGATAAATTAAAGCCTTTAGTAAATGAATACTTTTATTAATAAACGAATAAGATTGATACAAAGTATATGCTTTATCATCAACATAATTGGCTTGTGTGCACACTACTTTAAATCTCCCATTTGCACTAAAGTCAATCGTCATGATATCTCATACCCTTATTCTCTAAGTGACGATCATCCTACTTCTAGATAAGCTTTAGTATATGGATATGTAATGTTGTTCTTGAGAATTCACTATCTCTATAGTGATTTTTCATCATTTAATGATTATTATAATCAAATGAAAGTGTCGTAACACATGTTTAGATCCACGATGAGACTTAGGAACTATTTCTAGTTCTGTAATGAACTTTTCATCCAAACAATCAACTTGCAGCTTCATTTACAGCTATAAACTTTGTCTTTATCACTAAACCAGCAACTCTTTGCTATTTGGAACCTTTCCAATTCACTGCACTACCGTTCAAGGTAACAACTTACCCTAAAGTGGATTTGTTATCATCTTGGTCAGTCTAAAAATCTTGAGTCTGTTAGGCCCTCTAGTTTTAATTCAGACTCACCATGAAAATGATCATATTCTTAGTGCCGGTTAAGTACCAAAATAATTTGGTTCGGGTCTAAATCCGGGTCCCAAGAACCTTGGACTTGGTACGCTACGGTACTTCATCATCATACATATTCTATCGTCTAATGCGAAACAAATAAACATATATTGTTTATTTTACATAATTCTATAACATTTTCCCAAGTTTATTAACCTTAACTGAATACATACCTTCAAAATTACAAAGGTTTACAATAAGATAACTAAATAATTATTCTTATAACAATCTATTACTGTATTTTGCTTTTGTCTCTATCCTTCTTCAAGCCTTCGCTTTTATCTGAAATTTATTATAATAATATAGCAAGGGTGAGCAACAAATTTGCCCAGCAAGTTTTAAATTCAATAAAGATATATCACGATTGAAAGAATAATAAGCTTTCAAGTTTTCAACAATATAATAATTGTGAAATAGCATGAATTAAGTTTCAATAATTGCATGACTGAATCAATAACGTTTGAAGTCAACAAGGACCAGGAATAACTTTATCAGAACCTTAGGGTAATGAAGGTGATCAGACTTTCATACCTGATGAACATATACAATATGCACTAAGTGCGAATCAATAATTAGTTTAGACGTGAATAATCATCAATAATCATTCACTAACATGTTTTATAATATAACTCGAGTTTGAGTTAAGGAAACTTGTCAGTACTGCTGATTACCGCTAAGCAATCTAATGTAATCTCTCATGAAAGACCTATCAATTATCAAATTGATCTTTCAATTAGCATAACATACATGTTAACTCATCATCTTATAATAAATTGTCTAACCTAGTTAAGTATTAGACATTACTTTATAGCCTTAGTATTATCATTATACTTTGATAATCTTTTCATCATGTCATAACTTATACTTATAAGTTTTCCCTTTATATGTTTTCTTATTATTAGATAACATTTTAGTAAACCGAAATACCATTTCAGTAAGTCGAATTTGATATCAGTATCCTGAAATCACTATTTCAGCAGACCAAAATCAGTTTTAGTAGACTGAATTCAATTTCAGCAACCCGAAATCAAATTCAGTACCCTTAATTCCTTTTTTAGCACATTATACACATAATATAGTCTCTGTTGAATATTCAATTCAACACACTATATTTAAAGTAACTTTACTTCTCTTTATTCTATTTAATCTTCCTAAAATGTCATAAACGTACTATCTCATCTCAAATGACCCAAAACTCCATCAAAATATGCATCAACCATATTTAGGGTACTCAAGTCATAAAATCTCATTTTCTATATTTCTAACATCACATAAATAATTAAATTCATTTATCCATAATATCATTATTTATATAAAAAAAATACCAAAACATCTCCAAAAATATTTCTTTTCTAGAAATCAACAGTATATGATCCCCTTATGAAAATATATTTTTCCTGGAATTTTTAAAATTTATTTATTATTTTTCAAAAGTCCGTTTTTAGTTCATAATTTAAGAAAATTAGCTACATTATGCTCAATTCCAAAAATTCCCAACTCTTGGCAGAACCTTACACGTAATAACATGAACTTCCAGTTTAAATTTCGTAGCCATCGGAGTTATAGAACTTCGGTTATAATCATTTTTGTCGAAAAATCCCAAAAATTTAAATGGCCATAACTCGATCAATTTAAATCGAAATAATCTCATCTTTGGACAGGACCGACCTTATATTATGTATTTTCATATCACAAAAGGTCTGATTTTATTTCAATAATCAAATGGTCGAAAATTCCCCTGCAAATTTTTGGACAGTTTGTATTTCGGTATTTCTAGATTTTACCCTGTCTCGCTAAAACATTTATAACTCTCCCATTTTAAAACATTTTTGAATGATTCTTGAGCCCACACGAAACTAACTTCCAGGACTACAACTTTTATCTAATGATGTTTTTCCAAAATCCGAACACATCAGTCCAAAAAATTTGAAAAAGGAGACTGTTCGGGATTTGGTTGGATAGTTTTGATTATGCTTCTTCCGAACGTCATAACTACCTCCTCCGGAGTCGGAATTAGTCTGTTCTGGAGTCTATGGAAAGCTTATTCAGTGTACTATAACATACCAAAAGCTCAGAATTTTCTAAACAACTTAGCTAGTCCCGAATTTTCCTTTTAGGGACAGCAGGCTATTAAATTTTCTAAAATGTGTTCTTCGCGGAAATTTTCAACTCTTTCTCCTTCAAATCTTCATAGCTCAAGTTTTACACATCCAAATCATTTCATTTTAGATTCTATGGACCATTAACTCATAGAATCACAACATATCCAACAATCAACAACTTACATACACATTTACTTAGTAGATTTGAAGATTTAAAAAGAAAAATATAAATTTAAAATTTCAAGAACTTACTTCCTTGATTCTTCCTTTAGATGCTAGATGATGATCTATATCTTGCTAGAATTAGATTTTCTTCCTCCTTGAGTTCTCCCATAGCCTTATCCATACTTAAATCTTCAAACCCATTTCTTTCTCTCTCTTGCTTTCTTGGAGATTTTGATGGAGGAAAATGGAGAAGATGATTATGGAGATTTGTAGGAGATTGCCTTGTTAATTTAGGGTTTATCTTCCTTCTTCTCCTCCCTTCCTTCTCCCGAATTCTCCATCTCTTCTTTTTTTCTTCTTTATCTTCTTTCCTCCTCTTATCTTCTTTTCCTGATTTTTTTTCTTCTTTAAGTTACAGGCCACATATGGCCTTCTCTTCTCCACTAATCTTTTTTTATGCTTTATTAAATGTCCAAAATGTCATTCTTCAATTTGGGCTTAAAACTTATTTCTTTTGGGCTTTCAATTAATTCTTTGGGTCATGTAATTTAACATAATTCAATCCTTTCCATCTTATCCCGCCCTAAATATTTAATTAGGGTATCCCTTCCATACATTTAGAATTTAAATCATTACTCTTGTACATTAAATTTTATAACCCAATTAAAATTACCTTAATTAAGTTATAAAATTAATAACTAGAGATAGTAAAATAATATCTCTTAAATTAATATAATTTTTAATATTATTATTTTTCCACATGTTCCTTCACAATTGGGCTCACTTGGGCTTAACACATAATTATTTTAGCTTTCCAAATAAAAATATTTGGACTTCCCAACTAAAATGTTTGGGCCATAGAATTTAATATGGTCCATTACATTAAATTTTATCTTACCATAATCATTTAATTAGGGTTTCCATGCACTCAATTGAAATACAAATTTTTACCCAAGTAAATTTAATTTCTTAACCCAATTAAACTTACCTTAATTAGGTTATAAAATTAATTAATTGAGATATATAAAATAAATCTATTAGAATTAGTATATGTTATAAATGCCATAATTATCTTATCATATAACCCTTAAGTTATTTAATTCTTCATTCCTACTATATAGTTAGGTTACATTAGTTTCTTTTATTTGTTTATATAATAAACAAATATAAACCATTACATAATATTCATATTCACTTACTCACATATTCATACAAAATAATTCAATAGCTTGAGACATGATCCACAAATCTCTTAGATTAGGTCTCTAGTATATAATTAAAATACTATGACCACTAAATAACGATAACCATTTAGGTTATTTAATTATCATACCTAATTTAAATAACTTATTTAAATTATACAATTTATATTGTATAATTAAATTTAATTTCCTCCTTCTCTCTATAAATTATTTTCAAACAATTTATTTATATATTAAATATATAATTTAATATATTCAATCATTTATTCAAATATGAATTTAATTTACTAACTAGTTGATACCAATATATATATATATATATATATATATATATATATATATATATATATATATACTTATTGGATCTCATCTCACATTTTTTACTTTATATCCTTTAGTATAATACTAAATATTATATCATTATCCATATAACCTAATATCATATATCCAATTATTTTCTTTCTTTTCTATAAATTGTCTTCACAATTTATTTAAATGTAGTAAATATATTAATATATTCACCACATTAAATACATGCATGCATTACACTCAATAATGTAATATATGATTTCTTCAATAAAAATAGTGGTTATACATGAAGTATATTTAATGCCACCAATTTACCACATTAAAATAATTTAATATTACAAATTATTTTAATTTTATCTATCTAATTTTATTTAGTAACTTACTCCTACACTTTACTTACATATAATAAATATATAATTCTAATATATTTATTATACACAACATCACATATTACATGGCACATATTCCTCTGTGCACTATAATATCACATAATATCTCATCTAATAAGATTTTTCTTTATTTAATTCTTATTTTAAATATTATCAAAAAATTTGGGTTATCACAGGGCCAAATTTTAAAGTTACCTTTTTCGTAAATATACAGTCATTTCTAGGGCATGACCTTAGAAGGATACTGAAATATCGGTAAAATTATTATGGACCGCGTCATGTCCAACAAGGTACAATTTTTCTTTCAGATAAATCAATCAATTATTGCGTATTAGGAGGCATACATTGTGAGAAAACCATTTGAGATGATCTAAAAACTCATTGCACAAGTATTCCTTCCTTGATCCGATCAAAAAATCCTAATACTTTGTCAATTTGTTTCACTTCTGAATTCTTTGAACCTTTCAAATAATTCACACTTTTATTTCAGTAAATACACACATTCAACTCTTTGAATGATCATCTCCTTTTCCTATACTAATTTGTTCAATATGCAAAAATATTTTCACGTATATCAAGTATACAAAATTCATTAAGTAATATTCCAGTTCTATACAAAATATTATTATTATAAATAGAACAACAATTGTTCTTAAATATAATACTAAAGATTTCATTGTCCAACAACAAAAAGGAAATAATATTTCTAACGAGAACTGGAATATAATAACAACTTATTGACTTAATAAATTTGCCTGTAGGTTGTGCTAAACAATAAGTTCCTATGGCTAATGCAGCAATATTTATTTTATTTCCCACACATAGGATTACTTATCTTTGTTTAGCTTTCTACTCCTGCTTGGTTCCTTCATAAATTTATATTTATGAGAACTAAAGCCGGTATCCAATACCCAAGTAGAACCTTAACTTACAAAAAGATTAATTTCAATTATGAAAAAAATTGTATTTGTAAACGAAACTATACTAAGCATCTTCTGGTTAGACTATGCAAGATGCTTCTCGCAGTTTCTTTTCCAATGTACAAGCTTAATGCTATGGAAGCAAACTCCTTTGCTATCCATATCAATTTTGTTCTTATTATCCTTTGTTTTTGCCTTTATATTTACCTTCTTTGAATCGTTCTTCTTTTCAGAAGATTCTTTGGTCCCTACTTGTAAGACTTGGTCTTTTTTGGTTAGAAAATTACTCTCAACATTTTTTAACATGTTAGACAAATCAGCAAGGCTGATATCTAGCTTGTTTGTGACACCCCCAAATCCGGTACTTCATTTCCACAGGATTTTGTGTTCACTGTACAAATATCATCTGTCTATTTACCCATAATAAATGTAAACCATGCAATAGATAGAAATAAATCCTCCCCTTATGGGGTTACAACATCTGAATAATAAATACAATCCCAAGTCATACTAACCTTAAATCTTAACTGCGGAAACATAAACACTTTATAGTCTTACACAACATCAACATAAGTCTTAATACATAAATTCAACATCACATAAAATAACAAGTCTTCATTTACATCACTTGTTAATCTTTCCCTTGCCCTTGCTAGTGGAAGGCTCGTCTGGTCTTTCATTCTTAACTGCAATGTTATTATTACGCAAGAGTGAGCACGCTTGCCCACAAGTATAACAATATAATAAAGAAATAATAACATGAGAATAAATTAAAGTCTTCTAAAACATGAAAGCTCAGCTTTTGAATCAAGAATAAATAACAAGAAACAAAATAACTTCTGAGGGTCACAAGACCTTCAACTATGTCCTAGGTTGTCAAGTGTTATACTTGGAACCTTTAATAGTCATAAGACTATGGACTCTTTTTCTCGTACTTAGGGGGATCAGCCCTTAGTACCATACTGTGCACAATATCATAACGCTAACGCATAAGTAATCCCCTATACAGGGTTGTTCATCTCAGTTTGACATTAGAGTCTGCACCAAAAGAAGTTTGGTTTGGATAATTCATCAAGGGTTCTAAAATTTAGAATGCTCATCAACTATGGACTAGTCGAATCATTAAGGGTTCGCAAGTCTAACAAGATTCACAATAACTGATATTTAAATTGAATAACAATTCCAAGAGCTATATAATAGAATAATTATTGTATAACAACATCATGCTTTGAAAGATTAATATATTTTTGATATAACAAAATGGACTTGATCAATAATAATGAGAATTTGCTCGATGTAAAGAGACAACTCATAACTCATATGATGATAACGAGTAGGGTTAGGAAACTTACCTCGTGCGTAGATTACACGTTAATTATACTCGTTCCTTAATTTAACCCTACATATCATTTACGTTCACAATACTAGTCAATTATAATGTAACTGATCATCATACGCTCATTCTTTTTGTCTCACTCAAATTATGAATGTACTTAGTCAACTACTATACTCATTGTCACATAATAACATTTCACGAATAATAAGCTCATTATGCACTCAATAATTCAATCCACATGAAATTATGTTATTGACATGTTAATAATCTGTTTTAACATCTCACTATACTCTTAACATATTTTTATGTTCATAAGATTAGGTTAACATCACATTCATGGATTTGAACACTTAAAAAATTTCGTTTATGAACATTCTAGAGAGTGGCGCTGCGGCGCCACTGTTGTACTTGCTTTCGGCGCTGCGGCGCGGTGGCGCTGCAGCTGGACTTCTTGGCGCTGCAGCGCGATGGCGCTGCGGCGCGGGTATTAAGGCACGAGACTGGCGCCGCGGCGCGGCGAACCAGTAACTGTTCTGTAATTCCCGAAAAAGTACAGAACCTGGCCAAAACCTCCAATTAAATTATTTCTACACGAATTTAGACGTACCCATACATTATAATACACATATAATCACTACTTAACCCTTCTAGCATGCTTTTAACAAGTTATAACACATAATTTTGCATAACCAAAACATATAATTTACTGTTCTTGATTTTCTTGAGAGTTTTCAATACAAAACATGAAAATCAACATTAAGGGTTCGTTATAACACCAAATCTATTTATTTGGAGTTTGATTCCTTCGTTTTAACATGCATAATCATATATGAGTGTGAATTTTATAAAAAAATTTATGTTTGGCATATTAAAATCGCGTATAAGGGCCATATGGCCATGTTCCATACTCTGTAAGTTTTTGAAGCAATAATATACGTTATAATATTATGAAACTGATGTTATGGGAATCTATAATATATATAATCAAATATGATATGATACATCTTGGCGCATACACAAACCCATAATCATACCCTTTTCCCATTCACAGAGTTTTTTAATAAATCGTGAAGCCATTTTCTAAAAACTTAAACATCACAATTAAGAATTGGGTTGAAGAAATTACCCAAAGTGTAGATGAGTAGAGATAAAAACCCTTTTTCAAAAGCTTCTTCAATCATAGAGTTTCTCACAAAAATCCTCTGAATTCTCTTTGAAAATTCTCTAATTCTCTCCAACTATTTTTCAGACTTAGAAAAAATGAAATAAAGAAGACGTATAAAATAAAGAACTGACGCGATATGGAGGTCAGTTAGCCGTTATGGGTTAACTGCTATTAACTCCCTTTAGGGCCTTGTTTGGCTGGCATTAATAGGTTTCAAAATCATTTAATTTAATGATTCTCTTATACTATAGTTTAAATCGTGACACACCCAATTATACAATAACTCAAATATATTATTTAATTTAATTTGAATAAATTATGAAAATTTCTCATTAATTCACATAGTCATATAATTAATTTTCTCATTTATTAATATGTCAAATTATTAAATCTCTAATTAATTATTACATTAATTAAAATAACATTATGCTTATTAAATATTTCATTTAATTCAATAAGCTCACATAAATACATTCTTGAATAATAATTATTCTCCACATTAATTTAATAAATATAACACATATAATTAAATTAATCTACCACAACTTTATTAATTAATTATTTAATCTAATAATTAATTCATCGAAAAATATTTATTTAATTCAATAAATATTAAAATTAAATTACAAAATCTCGTTTGTCACATCTTTCCCCCCTTAAAAGGATTCTGTCCCCAGAATCACGACTCAATAATTTCGACCCCGTTACATTCTCCCCCCTTACAAAGATTCTGTCCCCAGAATCTCTTACACAAATTAAGTAAATAAATGAGGGTAATTCTTCATCATATTCTCTTCGAGTTCCCACGTAGCTTCTTCAGCATTGTGGTTCCTCCAAATTACCTTAACATAAGGTATTACTTTATTTCTGAGAACTTGTTCTTTTTTGTCGACAATTTGAACAGGAATTTCTTCGTAAGATAAGTCTTTTTCAAAATACAGGGGTTCGTATTCAATTACATGTTTGTAATCGGGTTTGTAGGGTCGTAAAACAGAAACATGTAAGACGTTGTGGACATTCTTGAGTACTGGAGGTAGGGCTACCTCATATGCAACTTCTTCAATTCTTCGCAGTACTTCAAATGGTCCAATGAATCTTGGGCTTAATTTCTCTTTCTTTCCGAACCTGATCTTTCCTTTCCAGGGAGAGACCTTCAAAAACACATAACTACCCGATTCAAACTCGATATTTTTACGATGTGGATCGGCGTATTTCTTCTACCTATCATGAGCTGCTACCAGTCTTGTTCGGATCACTTTGACTATTTTTGCTGTCTGATGTACTAATTCTGGGCCTAGTAATTGTCTTTCGCCAACTTCATCCTAATAAAGTGGAGTTCTACACTTTTTATCGTATAACGCTTCATAAGGCGGCATGCCAATACTAGCGTGGTGATGAGTGAGTTTTATACTCATAATTGAGTGCATTTGAAATTAATCTTTTAGATGTTTTTAAGTGTTTGTGTCTATTCATGCATGTTTTACATTGTTTTGTAGGAATTGGGACAAAAGTTACTTGGATCGACGTTTGGGGTGGCTAGATTCGCGTTTTTGGCTTGCCATTTACACAATAGTCATTTCAGAGCCAATTTGAGTATTGTTCGAGACATTATTTCGGAAAACTCAAAGAATGAAAGTTGTACATCTACTTCTCCTCTTTCCCGATCATCTTGAATCATCGAAATCGGAGTTCGAACGAAGAAGTTATGGCCATTTTCCCAAAGGACATCGGAGTAGAAAATTTCCCAAAAAAGCACTAGCGCCGGGGCGCTAATTTCAAGGCAATTTCCAGTGCCGGGGGGCTATAAGGCCAAGTTTGAGTGTCGAGCCCAGCGCTGGGGCACTGGGGGAAGCGTTTGGTGCGGCCTAGATGCATTTTGGGCAAATTTTGACACCTTTTTGACTCTAAATTGAATTGGGTTTGTTCCTAACCTAAAAATTTGACTTGTAATCTATAAATACATGATGGGAGGCATAAAATAAAGGGAGATTACATAGATTAGATTAGATTAAACACTCTATTATATTAGACATTAACCCTAGTTCTTATTAGTTTAGGAGATTGAAACAACTTGGAGATCATTGAAGATCAAGAGCAGGACCAAGAGGGGAGCATCAGATTTGCTAACAACAGATTCTATTATCTTCTCTTATCATACTTTTATCTTTTAATGTCTATTCAATTGTGGATTCTTGGTTTTAATTCATTAATTATGAACTAACTCTTTTATTAAGATTTCAATTGAACTTTTTATGGTTTTGAATTGATTATTTAATTTATTCTAATTATTTATGTTGAAGTGAATTGTTCATCTTGCTTTGTGCTTATTGATTAATTATCTGATTAATAATTACCTTGTTACTCTAGAAGGAATTGCGAAAGGAATTCTAGGGTTAGAACTGGGCTTGGTGACATGTGAATTAGTTATTTACACAGTGAATAATTAGGTTTGTGAATAGAATGAGAATATCTATTTGTCGTATGTAACATAAGAGGAATTGGGTTTGTAGCGAGTTTAATTCAATTATTTTGCATAGAGATATAGCAAAATTAATTTGGGTTAAATAAAAGGCAATTGATCACTCGAGAGAGGGCTTTTGGCATTTGAGAATTTCTGTTAACAATTCAGTAGATATAATAATTGGGATAGTTGAATAATTGATTTATAATTTATAATTGGGGATGTTGGAGTCTTAATTCTTATTTATCTGAATTCCATCAATTCTTAGTTGTTTATTTGCTTTCTTTTAGAATAATCTTTTTATTTTGTTTAATTTAGTTTTCTTAAATCTAGAAATCACAATTATTGGTTGTTTAAATAAAATTGATTTGGTTAAGAATTAGTACTTGGTGATTTTTATTAAATAATTTCTCGTGGGAACGATACTCTACTTTCACTTTATTACTTGTTGACCGTGTATACTTGCACGTATTCATTGATTGCGAAATCAATCAACAAGTTTTTGGCGCCGTTACCGGGGAATTAATTTAATAATTATTTACCAAAATTAATTTCAATCAAATTAGTCTTAATTTAAATATTTTTATTTTTATTTTTATTTCTCATCCTCTTCCTATATTTCTCTCTTTTTAGGTACCATGGATGACTTTGCGTATCAATGGCCATACAAGAACATGACTCAACCACGGGGAGCGGAGATTGACAGACTCAAGAAATTTTCTGCATTGTCAGCACAGATGGAGACACTTTCGAGGATGCTTGAAGCTTTTGAAGCTCAACGTCGTCAAAGTGTGGCGGTTACTTGTGATTATTGTGCTGGAAATCATATGAGTCATCAATGCGCCATCAGTTTCGAGCCGGTATAGTATAGTGTTGATTACCCCAACAGTTATGTCTATCCCAACAACTATCATCAGGATTGGGGGTATCACCCGGACTTTTCATGGAGTAACAATCAAGATCAATTTTATGCTCCAAGTCCAACATACCCACCGAATTTCTCGTGTCCACCTCCACTACAACAGGAAGAACATTCAAATTGGGAGGAAGCCTTGGAAAAATTCATTAAAGCGTCTGAAAAAAGGAGTGAGGAGAGTGATAAGAGATTTAATCAAATGGAGCTAAGTATACAAAGTCAGAATGCATCAATCAAGAATCTGGAAAATCAATTGGGGCAGATAGCACATGCGTTGAACAACCATCCTCAATACACTTGGCTCTATGACATGGATGACGAGACTGATGTTGAGCCCGAACCAAATCTGCAATCGGATGTGCCAAATGATATAGATGTTGAAAGAGAGGAAAGACTTGGAGACCAACAAAAGGAGATCGGCAAAGATCTAACTTTGAGTACCAATGAAGATGAGCCAATTTTGATAGTGTCCCATGTACCTTCTCCACCAAAGTTCAAGAATTCGGGCAATTTTGCAAAACCATGCCCAATTGGCAGTCATGTCGTCAGCAAAGTTCTTTGTGACATAAGAGCTAGTACAACTGTGGAGTCGTGGTGGGTTGAAAAGGAGAAGATAGAGGAAGAGCCCATTGTGTTTGACAAGCTTCCATGCCATAATTTGATCACAAACACAATGGGAAAAGCACCTAGTGGTTTGCCGTACTTAATGGGGATCCTATCTAAAAAGATCATGCTAGATGACTTTAATACAATGGCTATCGTAAATGGGAACCTACCAAAAGCTATATTATTTCCGATGGATGGAGGCTTCCTCAACTTTCGAAGAGGAATTGGATAGAGAATTGAAGAAGTCAGGCTGAGACTATAAAACAAGCGCTTATTGGGAGTCAACCCAAGTTTAATTTTTATTTTTAGTTTTTATTATGTTTTATATTAGTAGTTTTAAATTTGCATTTATTTAGGATTTAATAAAATTTCTTCTATCATGGTTTACAGGTTAGTCAAGTCAAATTCAAGTGGTGCCCAATTTGTTCCATGTGCCTGGCATATTCTCCAAACTTAGTGGACAAGGAGGAAGATTGCTATATTTTTAGGGAAGTCCTCTGCTTTAATTTTTTCTAATTTAGTCATTGAGGACAATGTCTAGTTTAAGTTTGGGGGCATTTTAGTGTCGTATTGCATATAGTTAGTTATCTGCATAGTAGTTCATTTTTTTTGTGTGTTAGCATTGTGTTTTTTTAGGTTGCATATACTACATGGTAGTTATTTGCATATGCATACATAGGTTATATAAGTATATGTTCGTGTAGTATAATTCCATTTTTATTTTATTTATTTTTGCATGAATCTGTGTGATTAGTTGGTGTGGTCTTAGCTCGGCCTATGATAAGATTGGTATTAATTGTTAAATTAAACAATGTTGATAATTGATGATGAGTTCTAATTTTAATCATGATGATAATCTGAGCCTGTCTGAAACTTATGTAACCGGTTAGCACTTAAAGTTTAACTGTTTTAATCCACTTGGTTCAAGGGTTTCATAATTTGTTTCTGAGGGAAAATCTTGGTTAAATTTTAAGAAAATTAGTGAACTGGCGGTAAAGGTTGGAATGACGTAAAAGCTTGAGTTTGGGGGAATCTCTGGGGTATATATATTACAAAAAGAGGAAAAAAAGAGAAAAAAAAGAAATGATGAAAAGAAAAAAAATAGAAAATCAAGAAAAAGAAAAAAAAAGAGAATAAACACCGTGGCATGCTTGTCTAGTTTTGTGGCCTTTGTTACTTGAGTAAGTAAGCCCGAGGGGATTGTCTTTACACCTAGCGCCCTAAGGTCTTAATGGCTTGGGAGTCGTTGGTCGAAAGCTCGTTAAGGTAGCACTGAAAAGTCTAAGGGAATAAGATATTGCACATCCATGAGAAAAAAAAAATGAAAAAAACACGAGAAAGAGCAAAAATACCCTCGTGGTTGAATAAAAGTATAAATAAATCTTGTATTTACCCTTAGACTTGGTAATTGCTTAGTTTTAACCAGAGTTGTCATGTTCACAAAAGTAATTGAATTGAAACTGAAATTTTCCTTCTAAGAAGTTTGTTATGTGATTATCTTGAATTGTGGTTGGTTAGAATGGTTAACAAGCACACACACACAATATGGGTGATGACAGATTTGGATTGACTAATTGGTTAGAGCTATGGATTTTGAATTGATTGGATATATTATTTGAGTACCAATGGTATCTTTGAGGCCTGTTGCTATATATCATACTGATTTATTACTAGGTTCGTATGTATATTATAAATTAGATCATGCATATGCATTCATGCAGTTGAGTTAGTTTGTTTATTTTTAGTTTTTTTTTGTGTTTTTGCTTGAGGACAAGCAAAGGTTTAAGTTTGGGGGTATTTGATGAGTGAGTTTTATACTCATAATTGAGTACATTTGAACTTAATCTTTTGGAAGTTTTTAAGTGTTTGTGTCTATTCATGCATGTTTTACATTGTTTTGTAGGAATTGGGACAAAAGTCACTTGGATCGACGTTTGGGGTGGCTAGATTCGCGTTTTCGGCTTTCCATTTACACAACAGTCACTTCAGAGCCAATTTGATTATTGTTCGAGACATTATTTCGAAACACTCAAAGAATGAAAGTTGTAGACCTACTTCTCCTCTTTCCGGATCATCTTGAATCATCAAAATCAGAGTTCGGACGAAGAAGTTATGGCCATTTTCTCAAAGGACGTCGGAGCAGAAAATTTCCAAAAAAAGCACTAGCGCCGGGGCTCTAATTTCAAGGCAATTTCCAGCGCTGGGGCTCTATAAGGCAGAGTTTGAGCATCGAGCCCAGCGCTGGGGCGCTGGGGGAAGGGTTTGGTGCCGCCTGGACGCGTTTTGGACGAATTTTGACACCTTTTTGACTCCAAATTGGATTGGGTTTGTTCCTAACCTAAAAATTTGACTTGTAACCTATAAATACATGATGGGAGGAATAAAATAAAGGGGGATTACATAGATTAGACTAGATTAAACACTCCATTAGATTAGACATTAACCCTAGTTCTTATTAGTTTAGGAGATTGAAGCAACTTGGAGATCATTGAAGATCAAGAGCAGGACCAAGAGGGGAGCATCAGATTTGCTGACAACAGATTCTATTATCTTCTCTTATCATACTTTTATCTTTTAATGTCTATTCAATTGTGGATTCTTGGTTTTAATTCATTAATTATGAACTAACTCTTTTATTAAGATTTCAATTGAACTTTTTATGGTTTTGAATTGATTCTTTAATTTATTCTAATTATTTATGTTGAAGTGAATTGTTCATCTTTCTGTGTGCTTATTAATTAATTATCTGATCAATAATTACCTTGTTACTCTAGAAGGAATTGGGAAAGGAATTCTAGGGTTAGAACTGGGCTTGGTGACATGTGACTTAGTTATTTACACAGTGAATAATTAGGTTTATGAATAGAATGAGAATATCTATTTGCCGCATGTAATATAAGAGGAATTGGGTTTGTAGCGAGTTTAATTCAATTGTTTTGTATAGAGATATAGCAAAATTAATCTAGGTTAAATAGAAGGCAATTGATCACTCGAGAGAGGGCTTTTGGCATTTGCGAATTTCTGTTAACAATTCAGTTGATATAATATTTGGGATAGTTGAATAATTGATTTATAATTCATAATTGGGGATATTGGAGTCTTAATTCTTATTTATCTGAATTCCATCAATTCTTAGTTGTTTATTTGCTTTCTTTTAGAATAATCTTTTTGTTTTGTTTAATTTAGTTTTCTTAAATCTAGAAATCACAATTATTGGTTGTTTAAATAAAATTGATTTGGTTAAGAATTAGTACTTGGTGATTTTTATTAAATAATTTCTCGTGAGAACGATACTCTACTTTCACTTTATTACTTGTTAACCGTATATACTTGCACGTATTCATTGATTACGAAATCAATCAACACGTGGTAACTGTTATTGTAGCCGAACTCTACAAGCGGTAGGTGATCGTCCCAATTTCCTTTAAAGTCCAACACACAAGCTCTTTGCGTATCTTCTAATGTCTGAATCGTTCTTTCGCTCTGTCCATCTGTTTGAGGGTGATATGACGTACTCATCCACAATTACGTACCCATACATTCCTGTAGACATTTCCAGAAGTTCGATGTAAAGCGCGGATCCCTATCGGAAATAATTGACACCAGCACTCCGTGCCTTGAAACAATCTCTTTTACATATAACCTTGCCAACTGATCTAAGTTGAATCTGATTTTTATTGGAATGAAGTGTGCGGATTTCGTCAGTCGGTCAACGATAACCCATACTGCGTCGTAGCCTTTCTGAGTCATCAGAAAGCCAACCACGAAGTCCATTGTAATATGCTCCCATTTCCATTCTGGGATCTCTAGCGGTTGTAGCAACTCACTCGGTCTCTGATGTTCTACTTTCACTTTCTGATAGGTTAGACACTTGGTAACACACTCTGCAACATCTCGTTTCAGATTAGGCCACCAGAAATGTTGTCGAAGATCTTGGTACATCTTGGTACTACCAGGGTGAATTGAATATCGTGAGCTATGAGCCTCGCTCAAAATGTCTTCCTTAATCTCTGGTAATGGCGGTACCCAAATTTTGCTCTCAAATCTCAGTATTCCTTCCTTATCCATCTTAAATATTGGTTTAGTTCCTTCAGATATCTTCCTTATCACCTTTTTGCCTTCATCGTCCTGAAGTTGAGCCTCCTTAACTTTATCCAGTAGGGTTGTACCAGAATGCATCTAAAATAGCTTCTCATCAATTTTAATAGGATACTTCACTTCCAACTCCAGTTTCTCCATTTCTGAAATCAATTCCTTCTGAGCGGTCAACATCATCAACTTCTCTCGACCCTTTCTACTTAAGGCATCGACAACCACGTTTGCCTTACCCGGATGGTATAAAATCTCACAATCGTAGTCCTTAATTAATTCTAACCACCTTATTTGGCACATATTCAAATCTTTCTGTGTAAAAATATATTTCAGAATCTTGTGGTCTGTATATATTTCACACTTCTCCCCGTAGAGATAGTGCCTCCAGATTTTCAAAGCAAAAACCACTGCAGCTAACTCCAAATCGTGGGTCGAATACCCCTTCTCATAATCTTTTAGTTGTCGTGACGCCTACATAATGACTCTACCGTTCTGCATAAGCACACAGCTAAGTCCCTTATGCGACGTATCACTATAAACCACAAAATTTCCTGTATCGTCCGGAAGAGACAACACAAGTGTTATACTCAATCTCTTCTTCAATTCTTGAAAGCTTTCCTCACACTTCTCCGTCCAAACAAATTTCACATCTTTTCGAGTCAAATTTATTAACGGAGTTGCGATCTTGAAAAAGTCTTGAATGAATCTTCTGTAATATCCTGCCAATCCAAGAAAAATTCGTACTTTTAACGGCGTCCTCGGTTGATCCCAGTTAATTACGGCTTCGACTTTGGATGGATCTACCGAAATTCCATTTTTATCGATCACGTGCCCAAGAAATTGCTCCCGCTCAATCCAAAATTCGTATTTCAAAAACTTGGCATACAACTTCTCCTTTCTCAATGCTTCTGACGTTAATCTCAAATGCTCTTCATGTTCTTCCTTGGTTTTCGAATATACCAAAATATCATCTATAAATACTGTAAGACCCCGAATTTTATGAAATAAAAGTATTCAATTTTTCTTATAATTACTATTTAGTAAATGGTTAAATTGATAAATATTAAAGTTAAGGGTGATATATGAATTTTTTTTTCGGAATACACAAGTGGTTATAAAATATTCATTGTTGTCGGGGAATATTCGCTTGGTCGTGGAATATTCTTACTGTCGGAGAATATTCGTACGACGGCGCAGTCTTTTGTGGGCCCCATAACGGAAAGCGATTGGATGAAGAAAACGATAAGAGTAAGTTGTTTATAAATAACGGGGTAGTTGTTACCGTTAACACTGTTGGAATACCCGGTGATTAAAATACAGTAATACGCATTGTTGCACAGTAGCACACGGTATTACGCCAATTATTGATTTTTACGTAAGAAGGCATTACTCAATAATTATTACAGTAATTACTGTTCAGTATTTTATTTTATTGATTCAATAATTGCTGCGTTGATATTTTATATTTCTGTTGTTTTAATAATTGTCACTACACAGTATTTTCTATTATCGGAGCAATAATTCATATTATCTGAATAATATTATTAGATAACATTATTGGCAATGTCTAGAAAGTTCTGTCTAAGGAGAGGTTTGGTCATCTAATTGCGCGCCAGTAAGGAAGAGATCCTTATTGGAAAGCCCCCTCTTTCCTGGGAATTGCCTGGTTGCCGGTACTGTGATTCTGTAATATTATTTGTGAATAATTAATTATTGATTTATATGATGAGGAAAATATTGATTTTATGTGGATATAGATAAAGAAAGTTTTTAAATGTGACAATTGTTGAAAATTAATATTTTATCTTTTTCTGATAAAATAATTCATTTAAATATATTATTTTAATAATATATTAACGGTGATATTTTTACAATGAATGTGGGATATATGAGTATATGAGGAGGAAGAGTATTTTTGCTGGATTAAATGTTTAACACATATTTTGTGTGTTGGTGGACACAATTCTTGACCGAAAATTTATTATAGACTGTAAAATTATCCGTTTATGGATTTCGGTCAATTTCTGTTTAAAATTTAGAAAAACTTTCTTCTGTAAAGTTGTAGAGAATTGAATTTCCTATAAAAACTCGTGAGATTCGAATTTTCTGATGAAAGGGCTATTTATTATGAATTATTGAAGTTCCGAAATTCCGAAATAATTGATTTTTGGAAGTTTTAATTATTTTTGTTTAGAAAAATGTTTTTTTATATTTTGTGGACATCATTAACATGTGTTATGGCTGAATTCAGATGGTCAAGGTGGGCTAAGGAAAATTTGTTAAATATATTATTATTATATTCAATTTTCTGCTTTGGTGTTCTAAGCATTTTCCTATAAATAGGGTGCTTAGGTTAGAATTGAAAATCACACCAGAAACTGAAGTTTTCTCTCTATTTCTCTCTCTATATTATCGAGTGTATTCTTGTGAGTATTTTGATATTTTGAGTGTTGCTATACGGTGCAAGTTCGTTCAGCGTTATTCCAGTCAGGAGTACTGCTCTTTTGAGGTAAGGGATTGTAAGGGATAGTAAGGGATAGTAAGAGATGTTATTTTTTTTATCAATGATATTATTTCTTTCAATATCATTATACCGGAATATTGGTAAGATTTTTCTTGTAAAATTCTTATCTTTTCATGTCGGGGTTACTATTCATGAGTTACTATTCACGAGTTACTATTCATGAGTTACTATTCACGAGTTATTATTCATCAGTTAGTATTCACGAGTTACTATTCATGAGTTACTATTCACGAGTTACTATTTACGAGTTATTATTCACGAGTTACTATTCACGAGTTACTATTCATGACAAAATTGGTTTCTTTTTCTAACCAAATTATAGTTGATTTATGAATATTACTCTTGAGATTAAAACTATATGTTGATCATATTATTTTTATTATCATATATAACATTTTTATAACCCTAATGATGATATTTCTCTTTGACTTGAGTGTAAAGATGTGTAGATTTTTGGTACGATCATGACTATGGGTTCTCTTTGGCCAGTAGTGCAAAGTTGAATTGTTGACTGGTATGATCATGACCATTGAATTTATAATTGAATATCTTTAGCTTAAGTGCAAAGGTGAAATGATCAACGTGGTTATAATTATTGGTTATATAAATTTTGAAATGATTATATATTTCTTTGAGATAATAATATATTTGGCTTGTAGTGCAAATATGAGCTGTTGAAGAATATCTTTGGCCTGTAGTGCAAAGATGAGTTGTTGATGAATATCTTTGGCCCGTAGTGCAAAGATGAAATTATTAGTATGATTATGAACAGGAAATGTGATTTGGTATAACCATGATCTTTGATGTTTCAGGTAAAGACAAGTGATGAAAATTATCTTTGTTCTGGATGAGAAGAGGAATTTAGTACTATAATTATGATTATGAGTTATACATGTGATTGTGGACATGAATTATTGATTGATGTTACAGGGATAAAACATTGTTGGTGGACTTTTAACATGGAGAAGATAATAGACTTTATAGTC
Source organism: Panax notoginseng (assembly GCA_016801055.1). Classification (NCBI taxonomy): domain Eukaryota; kingdom Viridiplantae; phylum Streptophyta; class Magnoliopsida; order Apiales; family Araliaceae; genus Panax; species Panax notoginseng. The sequence continues at coordinate 139,354,947 of CM029022.1, forward strand.
TATTTGACTCTTCTAATGGATTGCTCGTTCTGCTGCAACTATGGTTGAAAAGTTTTATCATCTACCATATGTTCTAAATCTCTGATTTAATTCTGTTGAAGGCTATTGATAACTTATTTATCTTTAGTCATGATATTCTTTACTGGGTTAGTTGTGCTCACCCTTCTGTTTCACAATTCCTTTCAGGTAATAAGAGTGTAGCTGAGTCGAGCGGGGGTAACAGGGGAATAGAACGGTGGTCATCATTTAGTAGTTATATTTGGTGAATCATCTAGGGTGAAGCGAACCCAACGTTGGAAGGGTGTTTTGCCACTATCATACAAGATGTCTAATGACACACAACCTCGTGTCATCATAAGACATGGTTGTGCACATCCACTTGTTGAGTATATCTACAAGCACTACCTATATGATCTTGGAGTTTGGTTGAAGTATAATTCTCAATTAGAGACGGTGGAGATAATGATATGTCAAGAGAAGACTCACCATTGGAAAGAATATGATAGTAATCTTCTCACTTTTCTTTGGGGTCTATTAGGTCAACCAAGGATAATTCTGTGGCCATATGATATCTATCATAACCTAGAAGCATGGTCTCCCATGTACGAAGGTTTCCTTGAGCACTTCCCAAATATTATAATTTCTAAAACAGTTTTTGACTATACCTTTATGTAAGGTGTCATTGTGACGTGCTATCCATGGTTGGGACATGAGTCACAGTTGGTATATATTTGTATCCAAACTCACAGCATATGTGTTGTTGTATTTTGCACGACAATTGTTGTAATAAAGTTGTAGTTGTTATCTGTACCATGTATTTGACGACTCAAAATGGGTTGGATGGAATGGACCTATTTTGGGGGCGTTACAAATACCACTATGAACTTGTCCAAAAACAGCTTGAGCACACCATTCATTAGTCCCATAAATACTGCAGGAGCATTCGTTAGACCAAACGACATTACTAAAAATTCATAGTGACCATATCGTGTTCTGAACGCTGTCTTCGGTACATCCTCTGGTCTCACCTTTATTTGATGATAACCACTTCTCAAATCAATCTTGAAAAAGTATTTTGCTCCCTTCAATTGATCAAACAGATCATCGATCCTCGGTAATGGATATCTATTCTTAATCGTGACCTTATTCAGTTCTTTATAATTAATGTAGAGCCGCATCATTCCGTCCTTCTTTTTCATAAACAACACTGGTGCTCCCCACGGCGATACGCTCGATTGAATGTACTTCTTGTCCAGTAATTCTTGTAGTTGTACCATTAATTCTTTTATCTCTACTGGTGCCATTCGGTATGGTGCCTTCAATATTGGAGCCGTTCCTGGTGCCAAATCGATCACAAATTCAACCTCTCTATCTGGCGGAAGTCCTGGCAAATCATCTGGAAATACGTTGGTGAAGTCTCTCACTACTGGTATCTCCTCTACTTTCAAATTCTCTTTACGACTGTCGACTATGTAAGCTAAATATCCTACACAGCTTTGTCGTAACAACTTCCCAGCCTGCATCATCGTTAGACAACTCGCTTGTCTAGGCGACTTGCTACCATAAAACATAACCTTTGACGGAGTCATAAGGTTAATATGCTTCTTTTTGCAATCAATTACCGCCCCGTAATTGAATAACCAGTCCATTCCCAAGATAACGTCAAATTCCCTAAGTCGAATAGGGATAAGATCTACGTTCATGATATTACCCTTAATATCCACTCTACAGTTCTTATACTCGTACTTAACAGGGATTATTTCTCTATTCGCGATTTCTATGTTCATGGGGTATTCTAACTCATCCTTAGGTAATTCTAAATTTTTAGCAAAGTCATCGGATATAAATGAACAAGTAGCACCCGAAATAAATAATACGTAAGCATTAACTCTATTGATCGTATTGATACCTGACACCACATCCCGCAACTGCACTGCATCATGCACCGTCATATTGAAAGTCCTGGCGGTCGGTCGATTGGTTGCAGTTGGTCCTGTGATGGTCAGAGCGCTTCCACTGCTATTTCCCCGGTTTCCTCCTGATCCTGCCCCTCCAGATCCTTTCTTAGGACAGTCTCTTGCCAAATGATCCTTTGAACCACAAGTGAAGCAGGCACCCTTCTTTGGGTTAGGACAGTTAGGTGCTATGTGGCCTTCCTAACCACAATTGTAGCACACACGTTTACCCTTCATACACACTCCCAAATGAGCTTTCTCGCAGGTCGAACACGCTTCAATCCTTTTCTTCTGACCTCCTTGCTGGTTTCCGGGTGATGTGTTGTCAGACCACCTTCTCTTCTGATTATTATTACCTCCTCCCGTATTACTTCCACTAGCCTTGTTATTTCCTTCACTTTTATTCTTCTTCTTCTTCTGATCCTGATTGTATTTGGTTATCGCTATCGCTTCCACCTTCAGCAAGTATGGCTTTCTCTAGTACCCCGGCGAATGTCTACAACTGAAACATCGATACCTTACTATACAACCAAGGCTTTAGTCCTTGTTCGAACCTTCTTGCTTTTATCTCGTCCGTGTGCACTTGATATGTGGCAAACCTTGCCAATTCGTTGAATCTAGCCGTATAATCTGGTACGGGCATATTCCCCTTCTTCAATTCCAGAAACTGAACCTCAAATTGGTTCTGCGAGGTAGTCGGGAAATACATCTCGAAAAACATCTCCTTGAACCTCTCCCAGGTAATCATACCTTGTCCTCCACGGACCTTGTTTGCTTTCCACCAAAAACTGGCTTCAGATTTCAGCTAGTAAGTTCACTAATTGTTGGACGGGATTAGCATTGGCGTTATTGTTGTTATTCGTTGACTCTTCCTGAGCTGGTTGACGGTTTTGTCTTCTTCTTGGCGGCATATTTTTGTTAAAATATATGCTTATTAGATCTTTATTTATTTCTCTAAATAGTTAAGGCATTACTCAACAATTTGTCATAATCACTTAACACATTATCTCAAACAACTTGATATGTTTATTCAAATCGAAAGTTTTGACATCAAACGATAGCATCACTGCTATTTACATCAACTATCCCGAGATAAAGAATCTACAGGATTTAAAACATTAAAATATTCCTTTGTTTATAAACACATCAGAATTTACATCTAAAAAAATTCAGATAAGTTTTTCACATAATTAAACAAATCCTATCACTGCCTATTAAGGCGCCGAATAGCCTTGCTACGTTCCTTTTCCATGATGCGAGACATCGTCCTACGATCCAGCATGTACGATGGTAGTCTTTCAAACTGGATTGGGTACCTCAAAACTCGATCCTGGGCCTCATCCATTGCATTATTAAGTGTAGAGTACGTCTCCCCAAGCTTAGCCTTCTTTGCACGACAATCCTCTTCTGCAAGATCAGCACGATGTGATTCTCTTACCCAGCCCTTCTCTGCTATGATTAATCTTTCTAAGCTTTCCTTCAGTTCCTTCTTCAACTTCTCTATTTCTTCAAACTTTTCCTCGGTTTGACCCTTCTCATGGACCAAATACCATTCTACGTTTCCTAGACGTGTGTGAAGAGTCACAATCTCCCTCTCCTTCTGCTCGATGGTAATCTGCTGAATAATCGTCCGCTCAGTCAAATCCTGGACAGTGTCTCTTAACTCTACGTTACGATCATATAGCTTATCGTACATCTCAGCATCAATGGAGTTCGGTGGGAACTCCTCTTCCTCTTCCTCCTCAGGATCCTCCTTTGGATCAGTCTCAGGCTCATGCTCCTGACCAACAACAGTGATCAACGGAGATGGCTCCCTCTGTACCAACTGCTCCCTAACAATATGAATATCTCTGGGCTCCTCCTCAGTAGGCACTCGGGGTTCCTCCTCCCCAGCTCGACTAGCTCCTCCAATATCCGACATCCTGACAATACAGTTTCAAGTTTTAGTTACTAAGTCGTACTAGTGAGCACATAATTTAACACATAAACACATAAAGTCTTTTATTATTTTTAATGAATTAAGAAATTCATCTCTTAGAACTCGATAAGAGTTTTCCATCACTATGTTCTTCCTATAAGGCTACTACCTAAGGTTGTTTCCCCACCTAAGGTTCATAACCTACAGCTCTGATACCAACCTGTGACACTGTGACAACCCGAGAATTTTGAATATTTTTTAAAATTTTTATTAATTGCTTTAAGGTTCAAAATTAGAACTTAGACAGAAAATAAGTGTATACGTTTGAGATTTTTAAGAAGGAATTTTGAGGATTTCAAAATTTTGTGAAGGATTTAGGTGAATTATTCAGGATTAAGGAAATACGTGATTATGTTCTGTGTATATGTGTACATGACGTGGTTAAGGGTCAAGGGTTGACCAGATAAATTATATCTGTAACAAACCATAAGTATATATTAAGAACGTCAACGTTCGGTTAGAAAACCCTAGCGTTTAACAAGAAACCCTAGAAATCGGTTCTGGAAACCCTAATTTCAGTTTCGGGAATCCAAAACCTTAATTTGGTATATGAAACCCTAAATTGGGAACTTCATGGCGTAAGTGTAAATAATTATAAGATTAATTAGGGTTAATATAAACAAATTGGTTAGAAAACCCTAATTTCTGGTTTTGAAGTCTAATTTATAATTAGGGAAAAAGAAAGTGTTAATTTAATACTTTTAATTAGGATATATTAATTCTAATTTTCAAGTTAAGTAATTAGAAATTTCTAATCTAATTACGGAAATCAAATTTCTAAATTAGAAATATTATTTTTCTAAATAAAACCCTAATTCGTGGGTTATAAACCTTAATGAACAATTTTGACCCTAATTGCTAAATTGGCAATTTTAATTAGGAATTTTTAATCCTAATTAGAAATATTTAAATGGTGATTAAGAAATTTTAATATAATTAGAAAATCCTAATTATAATTTAGAAATGTTAATTTTATATTGTTTTGAAAATCTAAATTTGGAAAATGTTAGAAACTAATTTGCTTAATTTGAGGGTTCAAGTCCTAAACCCTAACCAAACCCTAAACCCTAAGGGTTTGGGCTAGTTGACACAAATGCAATTAAATTAAAAGGAAAAAGACCAAAATGCCCTTTCTTAAAACCAAAGCAAAAGAAAAGGCCAATATTGTGAGTCATCAAGCCTAAAGTTTAGCCATGTACCCTAAATCTTTAAAAGATAAGATAATGTGCCACCTTGCAACTTAGATGCATTGAATCCAAGATATTATAAGATTAAAGAGAGAGAAAGCCACTTGACATTTCATTTTTCTCCAAGCCCTTCTCTCTTCAGAAATTCGGGAGTTAGAGTGAGAGAGTGAGGTAAGATGAGCCATGATCAGTTTATAACTCACCAAGATCAGATCACAAATTCAGAAATCAAAGATCAAGCTAGAAAGGTATAAACCTTCAAAATTTGAAATCTTTAGATCTTATGTTAGATTATATGTTTTGTTGTTTAAAGATGTGTTATAAGGTGTCTGTAAGTGATCTGGGTTGTTGGATCATGGATCCATAACATCAAGATGCACGAAATCAAGATTTTTCAAAATTGACTATGAACTCTAGAACATGGCCTGACAGCCTAATGTCTGTGCCCATAGATCATTTCTTGTTTATTGTTTGTATGTTTTAAGAGTTATAACTGGTAGTATGTTGTATGGTCTTTGATCTGGAACTCGAAACATGGCCAGATCGTGTGTAGATAGAAACATATGGGCGGTCAAAAGGCGTTGACCGACCACGAAAATGTGAATCTGGGAAACCCATATTTCCCAACAATGTCTGACAAGCATGTTCATAGCGTCTGATCTCGTATATGTTTGATAGTTAGGCCAAGCTATTGTGTTTGTGTTGTAGCCTGACATGAGTACTACATGTTAAAGGCTTTAGATCTCTCAGATCTGTATCAGGATCGTAGCAAATCACGGTCAAAACCACGTTGACCAACTGGCCGGAAGGAGATTCTGGGTAACCCAGAATCTTCAAAGACTAGTTTCGGACGATATGTTTGACCGACCTAGATCTTGTTTATGTATTGTTTTTAGACCGATCTGTTGGCATGTTATTGTACTCCGACATCCATACTATAGGATGGGACCTTCTTAGCACACCAAGAAAGCTTTATATGCATGTTACAAGAATCGCAAAGTATGTACCAAGGCTGTTCTTCATTTCTGGGAAACCCAGAAAATGAAGAACAGGCATGACATGATTTTTAGAGGCACATATGTTTCTGTTGTGATGTAGGATTTCCATAAAACTTGATTCATGTTGTAGTAGTACACTTATACTACATACTGCGTATTATTAGCTTCCCAGAAATCAACACAAACCTAATTTAATTTCTGGTCAAACCTACCTACTTGTTAACTGACATGAAGTTCTGAAAAAGCTCAAGAGCATCCCAAGAACACATTTAGCGACGGATTCGTCGCCAGAAGCCTCTATAGCGACACTTAATTTCAGAAATTATTTATTATTTTTCGAAAATGATTATTTTAATTAAATAAATCGAAATAAATAGATTTTAATTATTAAAAATATAAAATAAATTCTGAAAAATTATTTTAAAGTCTGAAAAATAGTTTTTAATTATTTTGGGTATATTTCATAAATATTTAATATTTTTGGAATATAAATGATATTTAATTTATTTAATTATTATATTAAATAAATTATTTAAAAATAGTTTTAATTCATGAAATATCATGAAAAATAAGATTACGGTATTAGAAAATATTTTAAGATATTTTCAGTGACTTTTAATATTTTGTGATGAAATTCATTAATAAATTAATATTAATGATAATTAGTTTATTTAATAAATATATTAAATAAATTATGGAAAAATAAAATAAATGATTTAAAAATCATATAAAAATGATTTAAGTGTTAGAAAAATATTTTAAGTTATAAAATATAACTTTTGATATTTTGTCATGAAAATATTAATATTTTAATATTAAAAGTAATTATTGGATAATGGATTTAAGTGTTTAAAAATCATAAATATATTATAATATTATGACATGTATTTCATTAATATTTGATAATAAATAAATATTAATGATAATGGGATTATGTGGTATTTAATTCATTTAAATACGTTTTAATGATTGAAAATTCACGATAAATGATAATAATTATGTGAAAATTATTACAAGCTTATGAAAAATATTTTGACTGATATTAAAATTATCTGAGTTAATTGTTAAGTGTTTAGGCAGAGTTTAATTGAACTTAGACTCGATAAAAGTCCGACTAGACCGTCGGGACGTTAGAATTTTATCGGAATCAAGATAGAGTGTAATAGTTTGACTTGATACCGAGTCTTTTGTGTGTTATAGACTGATAGGGTTATGCGTTATGTGTTTAGGTTATTCTATATTTATATATATAGTAATATTATACTGTGATAATATTATTCTAATATTGGAGATCTATATTACTACTATTAGGTCTTCGGATAAAGCGTATAAATTGCGTAGCGGTAATCAATGGTTCAGGCAAGTTTGTTTTTACTTAACTATATTAAGAGTGTTTTATTCGGATAAGCTTATGGTTAATCATTGTTGGTTGTCATGAATTGTACTCTGTACATATTGCATGTATAAGTCAGGTATGAAAGGCTGATCACCTTCATTACCAGTTGGTTCAGATATATTTGTTCATGTATAATACTTGTTCAGTCATAAATTTGTTCCTGCTAGTTCACAATTATATTGTTGAATTATAGCCAGCTTATTATTCAGACTCTTTCAATCATGATATATCGTTATATTATTGAATTTAAACTTACTGGGCAATCCTTATGCTCATCCTTGCTATATCATGATAAAAATATTGCAGATTAAGACAAACGCGTCGGATACAAGGAAAGGTTAAAGACAGTTCCAGCTTAAAGTTAATGTGCGTGATTAGTTTTGTAATAATGTTGTAAGACAATAATGCTATGTGTTAAGTAAGTTATGAATTGTGTATTAAGTTAAGGTTACTCGACCTTGGGAATTAGTGTGTTAAATGTATTGTATAAACAATTTATGTTTATATCTTTCGCAAATATATCCATGTTATGTAAATATGTGGAAGACCTGAACCACATTATTGAGTTAGCACCGGACGAAATAGCGAAAGATTTGACATATGAAGAAGTTCCTGTTCAAATCTTGGATAAGAAGGAACATATTCTATGCTCCAAGGTTATACCTCAAGTCAAAGTTTTGTGGAGAAACCACGATGTTGAGGAAATGACTTGGGAGTTAGAATTTGAAATGAAATCAAGGTATCCTTACCTCTTCGACATATCAGGTATGTACCCTAATTTCGAGGGCAAAATTTCATAAGATGGGGAGGTTGTAAGACCCCAACTTTTATAAATAAAGATGAATTTTTTATAAATATCATTTTTGAATATTATGGAGTTAATTTGATATAATATTATAGTTGTGGGTAATATTTATAAATTTTTCAAAGTACGCAAGTTGTTATATAATATTCGATTGGTCGGGAAATATTCGTTTTAACAGGGAATATTCGTACAACGGCATAATCATTGGTAGACCCCACAACGAAATTATTGTCGGATTGAGAAAACGACAAAAATATTTTATTTAAAATAACAACGAAAGTTTTACCATTGATACCGTTAAACTACTCAGTAGTAAAAGTACAGTAATATGTGTGGTTGTATAGTAGCACACGGTATTGATTATTAATGCTTATGTGAGAAGTCACTCAGTTTGATTCAATTATTGTCAGTTAATAATATGAATTATTTAGCTATAATAAAATTTTGTTTTATTCGTATTATTAACGTAATAAAACAGAAACATCTTTTTATATAAAACAAAATACTTTATTAAAGTTATTCTATAAATAGAATATATTATATTTTATTTAAAAGATTTTTTTTTAAATATGGACCGTCAGATTAAAATAAACAATCTGGACCGTTCATGGATTAGTTACTATGCATTCCATTTTTTTATAAATATCAGCTCATTCCTTCATTATTTCTTACGAATTCACTGAACTCTAGATAGAGAAACTATAGAGAGAGAGAGAAGAAAAGTATTCTGCTACTTAACTACTTCTTTGTTTCAGTTCTTCTTTAAAACGGTAAGGGGTGTTATTCTTTCTTATTCATGAAGAGAACTGTTGTTATTCCATTTCTTATTATTCTGTTGGAATAACCTGTATACGCGGTCTACCCTATACTTGGTGACATTCTTCTGTTATTCTGTTGGAACATCCTGTCTGTGTGTTTTACACCGGACCTGGTTCCGTCTTGTTATTATTCTGTTGGAACATCATGTCTGTGTGTTTTACACTGGACCTGGTTCCGTTTTTATTATTATTCTGTTGGAACATCCTGTCTGTGTGTTTTACAGCGGACCTGGTTCCGTCTTGTTATTATTCTGTTGGAACATCCTGTCTGTGTGTTTTACACCAGACCTGGTTCCATTATTTATTATTCTGTCAGAATATCCTGTCTGTGCGTTTATGCCGGACCTGGTTCCATTAGTTATGATTCTTTCGGAATATCCTGCCTGTGCGTTTACGCCGGACCTGGTTCCATTATTTATTATTCTGTTGAAATAACCTGTCTGTGCGGTCTATCGCATGCATGGTGATTTCTTTTGTTATTTCATTCTTTATTTTACTAAGTTGGTTAAGTTTTGACTTCTATACTCCATAAAATTTATGGAATATCCTTAATAATTGTGTTTCATCCAGTATCTTTTTAATGAAAATATTCTTCAAAGCATTCTTGAATTTTACTCCACAAAGCAGTATCATGTTGACAATTTGGACGTTGTTAATTCTTGGATAAATTAATTTTTGAACTTGTTTTATTGAATTCTTATATCATTGTCATCATCCTCATGTTTATAAAATGTTGAAAGTCATCTATGGCATGTAATGCATAGATGGACTTGGTATGATTATGACCAGGGATTATTCGGTATAATCATGACCGTAATGTTACAAATGATGGGGTAAAAGTCTTCATTGGCCCGTAGTGCATTGATGGACAGTTGTTGGCATAATCATGACCATTAATGAATACATGAATATCCTTGGCCGTAGTGCAGGGGTATTTCGATGATGTGGATTATTTTATTAAGCTGAGTCTCATCGATAACAGTGTTGAAAAACCTTTTAAATCATAGAAGATAGTAGATTTTATTCTCTACTTGACTCTTTTAATGGATTTCTTGTTCCGCTGCAGTTAAACTTGATGTTCGTTATATTTTATCAGTTTAACACTGTTGAAGGCAAATGTTAATTTATTCTGCATTATCTTAGTCATAATATTTCTTACTGGGCTAGTTGAGCTCACCCTTTCTTTCACTGTTCTCTTCAGGAAATGAGAATATAGCTGGGACGAGTCGGGAAACGGAGTGATGGACCAGTTGATAGTATTAGTAGTCCTCACTATTCTATTAAATAGTGTGACAATAATTGTAATGAGGACTCCTTTTGAGTTTGTATAGTCTCTAGTAGACAATAATTGTATTCAAACTCACAGTTATGTTTTGTCGTATTGTACACGACAGTTGTATTAATAAGTTATATTTGTATTCTGTACCATGTATCTGACGACCCAAGATGGGTGATGTATACCTAATTTTGGGGACGTCACAGTTGGTATCAGAGCTTAGGGATATGATCATTGGCTAAGATGTGAGAATAGAACTAGATGGGGAGAGACGAGAAATTTCTTCGCTAGTATGACCTACCTAAGTTTATTTGCATGGTATTTAATTGGTCGGTCAGAATATAAGGATAATATATGACATATCAATTAACTTTTATTTTGTGACAGTATCTGAAAATGGCATCTGAGAATGTTGAGAATAGCAATGGAGCACAGGCGACTGTTGATTCACCACATATCAATAATCAGGATAATGTGCATCAGGAAGGTGACAATCCTCATGCAAACAACAACACTGACCAGATGATGAATGATGGAATGTTCAGAAGCTTTATGCAGTTCATGCAACAGCAGGAGAGAACGGCTCTTGTCCAAAATATAGGTGGAAACACTGAAAACTCTCGGAATATCATCGCTAAATAGTTCAAGGAGCTGGGACCACCGGAGTTTAAGGGAGAGCCAAAACCACTTATAGCAGAAACATGGATAAAGCAGATCACCAAGATATTTGATGTCTTGAGATGCTCCGAGGAGCAAAAGGTTCCCTTTGCCGCCTTTATGTTGCGAAGAGAGGCAGATTACTGGTGGGAATCGATTAAGCGTACTCAACCTGCCGCACTGAAGATGTCTTGGGAGAAGTTCCAAGAGCTGTTCAATGACAAATACTTTCCCGAAAGTGTTCGTCACATGAAGGAGGTGGAGTTCATCAAATTGGAGCAGAATAATATGACCGCGTCGCAGTATGAGGCTAAATTTACTGAGTTGTCCCGGTTTGCGTCCCACTTGGTGGATAAAAAAGAGCGAATGACGCGAATGTTTTTGTGAGGTTTGAAACCTGAGATACGTCAACATCTTATTTCTCATAAACTGTGTTTGTATTCAGATGTTGTGAATAGGGCTCAATTAGTGGAGCGCGATAACGAGTCAACGCAACCAGAAGAGAACAGTCGATAAAATGATAATACCAGTGAGAGCAGTCATCGAAGCGGTGACAACAAGCGTGGAGGGAATCAACATGCCAGAAATGGTAACCACTTCGGTGGTAATCAGGGCCAAAATAATAAGAATGGTCATTTCAAGAAGAGAAGATTCAATAATGATGGAAAGACGTCAGCACCAGCACCCGTTGTTAAGGAAGGAGAAAGACCACCTATCATATGTTTAAAATGCGGAGGGGAGGGGCACATCAGTCCAAACTACGCGATGCCGTCTAAAGCATGTTATAATTGTGGAAGAGAAGGTCATTTAGCTTGATTTTGTCATTTACCAAAAATAAGTTCAGTCAGGATGGAGACACCAAAGGCCGTCCCAGAAAAGTCAAAACTGGTAGTGCAAAAGAGAGCGTTTGTTGTGACCTCCCAGAAAGCAAGGAACCCGAATGAGGTCATCACGGGTAAACTTATCATAAACTCTAATGAAGTCTATACTTTATTTGATATCGGTTCTACCCATTCTTTTATTTCTCCTACGTGCGCTCATCGATTAAATTTAACTCCGGAGAAATTAGACTTTGACTTATCTGTTGAAACTCCATTGGGAGAAACCTTCATTACATCCACGGTTTATAAGTCTTGTTTGGTTCAAGTTGATACCCACACATTACCTGTCGATCTTATTTCATTAAAAATACTTGCATTTGACGTGATTCTAGGGATTGATTGGTTAACTACTCATCATGCAAAAATTGATTATTTTCGTAAGGTTGTTAGCTTTCATAATCCTAATCGACCAATTATGCGAATTCAAGCAACCAAACCATTAAAATCAATCGCTGTCATCTCAAGCCATAAAGCTATTCGTTTATTGAAAAACAGATGTCAAGCTTTCTTAGCTCAGGTCACGGATCTAAACAAAATTACGTCAGTTTTGAATGATATTTCTATTGTTAATAAATTTCCTGACGTATTTCCTGGCCTACCCCTAGAGCGTAAAATTAAATTTTGTATCGACCTTGAACCAGGTACAAAACCTATTTCCAAAGCCTCATATCGAATGGCTCCTATTGAACTTCAGGAGTTAAAGATCCAACTGCAGGAATTGTTAGACATTTGCTTTATTCGTCCTAGTAGTTCTCCTTGGGGTGCTCCTGTGCTATTCGTGAAGAAGAAAGATGGAAGTATGCGACTTTGTATTGATTATCGGGAGTTGAATCATGTCACCATCAAAAACAGGTACCCATTGCCACGTATTGATGACATGTTTGACCAGTTGCAAGGAGCACAATTCTTTTCAAAGATCGATCTTCGTTCTGGATATCATCAGCTGAAGGTTAGAACTGAGGATATTCCAAAGACGGCTTTCAGAACTCGGTACGGGCATTATTAATTCCTAGTCATGTCCTTTGGATTGACTAATGCTCCTACTGCCTTCATGGATATGATGAACCGGGTATTCAAGGAATATTTGGATCGCTTTGTGGTCGTCTTTATTGATAACATCCTTATTTATTCTAAAAGCCGTGAAGATCATGAGCAACACTTGAGGCTGGTACTCCAAAAGCTTCGCGAATACAAGCTTTATGCCAAGTTGAAGAAGTGCGAGTTCTGGCTGGAGGAGGTATCATTCCTTGGGCACGTAGTATCAAGTCATGGAATATCTGTTGACCCGGCAAAGATTGAAGCTATTCAAAGCTGGGAGCAACCTAAATCAGTGACCGAAGTACGTAGCTTTCTTGGTTTAGCTTGTTATTATCAGAGATTCGTGGAAGGATTTTCTCGAATCGCTACTCCATTAACTTAGCTGACTCGGAAAGATACAAAGTTCGATTGGAGCGAAGAATGCGAGAAGAGTTTTCAAGAACTCAAGAGGAGACTCATTTCAGCACCTGTTCTAACAATACCATCTGGCTCGGAGGGATTTGTCATCTACAGTGATGCTTCGAGCAAAGGGTTGGGATGCATTTTCATGCAACATGGAAAAGTCATAGCCTATGCATCAAGACAACTCAAGAAATATGAGAGAAATTATCCTCCTCATGATCTAGAGTTGGCAGCTGTTGTCTTTGCACTTAAAATATGGAGGCATTACTTGTATGGTGAGAAAGTGGAGATCTTTACGGATCATAAAAACCTCAAATATTTCTTCACTCAAAAGGAACTCAATATGCGACAACGACGTTGGCTTGAACTGTTGATAGATTATGATTATACCATTCAATACCATCCTGGAAAAGCAAACGTGGTAGCTGACGCATTGAGTAGAAGATCATATGCAAGTACGAGTGCGATATTGTCAACACAAAGGCCCATTTTGTGTGACTTGCAAAGGATGGAGATAGAGTTAAAGACTCCAGGGACCCATGTGATGATGGCGAATATACGAGTAGAACCAACTTTAATCGATAAAGTTAAAGCTACTCAAGCTACAGACCTGGAGCTGATGCGTATGAGGAAGAAAGTGCAAGAAGGTGCTATGCCGGATGCAAGAATCGATAAAGAAGGAATACTTCGAGTCAACTCCAGACTTTGTGTTCCTAACAACCCTGATTTAAAGTATAAAATCATGATGGAGGCGCACAACACACCATTTGCAATCCATCTTGGAAGTACCAAAATGTATCATGATCTTCGTCATACATTTTGGTGGAGCAATATGAAGAGAGAGATAGCGCTGTTTATCTCGATGTGTTTAACTTATCAACGAGTTAAATCGGAGCATCAAGTACCAAAAGGTCCATTGCAACAACTGAAATTCCAGAATGGAAGTGGTAGCACATTACCATGGATTTCGTTACCGGTCTTCCTAAGGTTTCTCAAGGTATAGATGCGATTTGGGTCATTGTTGGTAGATTGACCAAGTCTGCTCATTTCTTATCGATACGAGAAACTTATACACTTGAACGTCTTGCTCGTATGTACATAAACGAGATTGTAAGACTGCATGGTATGCCAATATCCATAGTTTTTGACCGAGACCCAAGATTTACTTCACGATTTTGGGTTAGTTTATAAAAAGCTATGGGCACGAATTTACGATTTAGTTCGGCATATCATCCTCAGACAGACGGACAATCAGAGAGGACTATTCAAACTCTTGAAGATCTATTAAGACTCTGTGTCCTTGATTTCAAGGGAAGTTGGGACAAGTTCTTACCATTGGTGGAGTTTTCCTACAACAACAGTTATCAAGCAAGTATTGGCATGGCTCCATTCGAAGCATTGTATGGAAGAAAATGTCGTTCTCCAGTATGCTGGGATGAGGTGGGTGAAACAACGTTATTGGGACCAGAGTTGGTACGTATGACTACAGAAAAGATTCAAACGATCCGACAATGTATAAAAATCTCACAAGATCGACAAAAGAGTTATGCTGATCTTCATCGAAAGGACGTGAAATTTGATATAGGAGATCATGTGTTCTTACGTGTTGCTCCATGGAAAGGAGTTATGAGATTTGGAAAGAGAGGAAAGCTCAATCCTCGATTCATCTGTCCATTTTTAATCCTCGATCGAGTAGGAACTGTGGCTTATAGACTCGCTTTATCGCCAAGTATGTCTTGTGTTCATAACATTTTTCACATATCCATGTTAAGTAAATATGTGAAAGACCCGAACCACATTATTGAGTTAGAACCGGACGAAATAGCGGAAGATTTGGCGTATGAAGAAGTTCCTGTTCAAATCTTGGATAAGAAGGAACATATTCTACGCTACAAGGTTATACCTCAAGTCAAAGTTTTGTGGAGAAACCATGATGTTGAGGAAATGACTTGGGAGTTAGAATCTAAAATGAAATCAAGGTATCCTTACCTCTTCGACATACCAGGTACGTACCCTAATTTCGAGGGCGAAATTTCATAAGAATGGGAGGTTGTAAGACCCCAACTTTTATAAATAAAGATGAATTTTTTATAAATATCATTTTTGAATATTATTGAGTTAATTTGATATAATGTTATAGTTGTGGGTAATATTTATAAATTTTGTAAAGTACGTAAGTTGTTATATAATATTCGATTGGCCGGGGAATATTCGTTTTAACAGAAAATATTCGTACAACGGCACAATCATTGGTGGACCCCAAAACAGAATTATTGTCAGATTGAGAAAACGACAAAAATATTTTATTAAAAATAACGGCGAAAGTTTTACCATTGATACTGTTGAACTACTCGGTAGTAAAAGTACAGTAATACGTGTGGTTGCATAGTAGCACACGGTATTGATTATTAATGCTTATGTGAGAAGTCACTCAGTTTGATTCAATTATTGTCAGTTAATAATATGAATTATTTAGCGATAATGAGATTTTGTTTTATTCGTATTATTAACGTAATAAAATAGAAACATCTTTTTATATAAAACAGAATACTTTATTAAAGTTATTCTATAAATAGAATATATTATATTTTATTTAAAAGATTTTTTTTTAAATATGGACCGTCAGATTAAATTAATCAATCTGGACCGTTCATGGATTAGTTACTATACATTTCATTTTTCTATAAATAGCAGCTCATTCCTTCATTATTTCTTACGAATTCACTGAACTCTAGAGAGAGAAACTATAGAGAGAGAGAAGAAAAGTATTCTGCTACTTAACTACTTCCTTATTTCAGTTCTTCTTTAAAACGGTAAGGGGTGTTATTCTTTCTTATTCATGAAGAGAACTGTTGTTATTCTATTTCTTATTATTCTGTTGGAATAACCTGTATACGCGGTTTACCCTATACTTGGTGACATTCTTCTGTTATTCTGTTGGAACATCATGTCTGTGTGTTTTACACCGGACCTGGTTCCGTCTTGTTATTATTCTGTTGGAACATCCTGTCTGTGTGTTTTACACCGGACCTGGTTCCGTTTCTATTATTATTCTGTTGAAACATCCTGTTTGTGTGTTTTACAGCGGACCTGGTTCCGTCTTGTTATTATTCTGTTGGAACATCCTTTCTGTGTGTTTTATACCAGACCTGGTTCCATTATTTAATATTATGTCGGAATATCCTGTATGTGTGTTTACGCCGGACCTGGTTCCATTAGTTATTATTCTATCGAAATATCCTGTCTGTGCGTCTACGCCGGACCTGGTTCCATTATTTATTATTCTATTGAAATAACCTGTCTATGCGGTCTATCGCATGCATGGTGATTTCTTTTGTTATTCCATTCTTTATTATACTCAGTTGGTTAAGTTTTGACTTCTATACTCCATGAAATTTGTGGAATATCCTTGATAATTGCGTTTCATCCAGTATCTTTTCATGAAAATATTCTTCTAAGCATTCTTGAATTTTACTCCACAAAGCAGTATCATGTTGATAATTTGGACGTTGTTAATTCTTGGATAAACTAATTCTTGAACTTGTTTTATTGAATTCTTATATCATTGTCATCATCCTCATGTTTATAAAATGTTGAAAGTCATCTATGGCATGTAATGCATAGATGGACTTGGTATGATTATGACCAGGGATTATTCGGTATAATCATGACCGTAATGTTGTAAATGATGTGGTAAAAGTCCTCATTGGCCCGTAGTGCATTGATGGACAGTTGTTGGCATGATCATGACCATTAATGAATACACGAATATCATTGGCCGTAGTGCAGGGGTGATTCGATGATGTGGATTATTTTATTAAGCTGAGTCTCAGCGATAACAGTGCTGAAAAATCTTTTAAATCATAGAAGATAGTAGATTTTATTCTCTACTTGACTCTTTTAATGGATTACTTGTTCCGCTGCAGTTAAACTTGATGTTCGTTATATTTTATCAGTTTAACACTGTTGAAGGCTAATGATAATTTATTCTGCATTATCTTAGTCATAATATTTCTTATTGGGCTAGTTGAGCTCACCCTTTCTTTTACTGTTCTCTTCAAGAAATGAGAATATAGCTGAGACGAGTCGGGAAACGGAGTGATGGACCAGATGATAGTATTAGTAGTCCTCACTATTCTATTAAATAGTGTGATAATAATTGTAATGAGGACTCCTTTTGAGTTTGTATAGTCTCTACTAGACAATAATTGTATTCAAACTCACAGTTATTGTGACAACCCCTAAAATAGGTCCATTCCATCCAACCTATTCTGAGTCACCGAATACATGGTACAGAAAACGACTACAACTTTATTACAACAATTGTCATGCAAAATATAACAACACATATGCTGTGAGTTTGGATACAAATATTGTCTTCTGGACAATATCCACACTCAAATAAATCCTCATTACAATTATTCAAACACTATTTTACAGAAATAGTGAGGACTGCTAAAACATCTTTCTAGAACCATCACTCCATACCCCGACTAGATCCTGCTATGTTCTCAACTCCTGAGAAGAAAAATGGAACAAAAAGGAAAAGGGTGAGCTCAACTAGCCCAGAAAAGAATATTATGACTAAGATAATATACAACAAATTATCGTTAGTCTTCAACAGGGAAAAATCTGATAGAATATAATCGACAACAAGTTTTAAATCAACAACTGCAGCAGAAACAGCAAACCATTAGAAGAGTCAAGTAAAGAAAGAATTCTACTATCTTCTAAGATTTAAAAGTTTATCATCAATATTTTATCCCTGTAACATCGATTAATAATCATCTTTAACCAAATATTTATCTTTGCACTACAGGCCAAAGATATTCATTTGTATCACCAGTCGGTCATGTTCATCTCAACACCTGTTCATCTTTGCACTACGGGCCAAAGATATTTATCAGTTAATCATTCATCTTTGCACTACGGGCCAAAGATATTCATCAACAATTCATATTTGCACAACATGCCAAATATATTCATATCTCAAAGAAATATATAATCATTTCAGAATTTATATAAACAATAATTATAATCATGTTGATCAATTCACCTTTGCACTTAAGCTTAAGATATTCAATTATAAATTCAATGGTCATGATCATACCAGTCACAATTAACCTTTGCACTACAGGCCAAAGAGAACCCTAGTCATGTTCATACCAATAATCTACCCATCTTTACACTCCAGTGAAAGAGAATTTCAACATCAGAGTTATAAAAATGTTATATATGATGATAAAAATAATATGATCAACATATAGTTTTAATCTCAAGAGTAATATTCGTAACTCATGAATAGTAAATCGTGAATAGTAACTCATGAATAGTAACCCCGACACAAAAGATAAAAATTTCACAATAAAATTCATACCAATATTTCGGTATAATGATATTGAAAGAATAACATTTCTTAAATTTATAAACAATTTGTTTTAATTGTTTACACTTTACTAAAATAATGTATTTAATCATTCTAAAATATCAAACTCATAAGATTTCATCACCAATAAACAAAACCCTCATCAAAAATCTTCATATACCTCATATAGGATTCTCAAGTCATAAAATCCTATTTTCCAATTTTCTTACTTCATATAACATATTTAATTCATTTACGCATAACTAGACCATTTTCATGAAAAATATCAAATCAGTTACAAAAATATTTCTTTTCAGGAATTTAGCATAATATAATCCCATAGTGAACATATATTTTTCTCAGAATTTTTAAAAGTCATTTACTATTTTTCATATGGCCAAAACAGCCGAATATTTAGACATTTATCAAAAATTGTACTTTTATCTAAAAATTCTGAACTTTACAGAGTATACTCCAATCATATACATGTACTCCCAATAAAAATTTCATCAATTTTGAAGTTAACCACAAGGAGTTATAAGCGGTTACTTTTAAAATAATCTTTTCTGATAAAAATCATAACTCTTAATCTATACATCCAAAAATAACCATTTTTGGACACAATCAATAAAACTCATCAAAATATCATTTCAAATTTTTCTTGAATTTTTTGAAGGTCAGAAGAATTATGAACTGAAAAACATAATAACCCTTAAAATCTCTTACTATTCCTCAGTATTTCTGACTGGAATGCAAAGCCGAAGGAAACTTGCACTGAATAGCATCTCTCAAAGTATCTAAATACTCATAAAATATGCTTTATAATATAGAAAGAGAAAGAGAGAAAGCTTATATTTCTGGTGTGATTTTCAATTCTAACTTAGCCCTCTATTTATAGGAAAATGTTAGCACGCCGAAGCAGACTTAACCTGCAACCTGATGGCTTTACCTGCTACTATTCCCACCCACCACATTTGAATAAAAATCTCAGCACATTTCTTCACCAACCAAGAGTGGGGCCCACCAATTCTAGAATTTTCTACCAAAATGATTAACTCCGAAAATTCAATAATTTATGAACCAGTCATCTCGTAAAATTCATAACAAATTATACGTTCATTTTTAACGGTTTAAAATTTGTGGATATATACTCAACTTATATATGTATAACATATCCAAATATTACCACGATCCAACGGTCGGATTAAAAATTATAACCCCCGCAAAATATCTCAAAAACCCTAATTTTTAATACCTCCATTCTGAGAAAAATACTGATAAAAACCTCAATATTAATTCTTTCATTTTTAACCACAAAAATATATCCCTCATTTATATCCACATAAAATAAATATTTTCTTATCATATGAATCAATAATTAATTATTCACAAATAATATTACAGAATCACATTTATGACAACCAGGCCGTTCCCAGGAAAGAGGGGGCTTTCCAATAAGAATTTCTCCTTACTGGCGCGCAATTAGGTGACCAAACCTCTATTTAGACAGAACTTTCTAGACATTGTCAATAATGTTATCTAATAATATTATTCAAATAATATGAATTATTGATATGATAATGGAAAATACTGAGCAGTGACAATTATTGAACAACAATAATATAAAATTTCAACGTAGCAATTATTGAATCAATAAAATAAAATATTGAACAATAATTACTGAGTAGTGCCTTCTTACGTAAGAATTAATAATTTCAAAAATACTGTCCAATACCGTGTGCTACTGTGCAATAACGCGTATTACTGTATTTTAACCACCGGGTATTCCAATAGTATTAACGGTAATAACTACGCCGTTATTTGTAAAAACTCAAATTTGTCGTTTTCTTCATCCGACAGTTATTCTATTATGGGGCCCACAAATGGCTGCGCCGTCGTACGAATATTCCCCGACAGAAAGAATATTCTACGACCAAACGAATATTCCCTGACAATAATGAATATTTTATAACCACTTGCGTATTTTTAAAAAAAATTCATATATCACCCTTAACTTTAACTTTTATCAATTTAACCATTTACTGAATAGTAACTATAAGAAAAATTGAATACTTTTATTTCATAAAATTCGGGGTCTTACAATCTCCCCTCCTTATGAAATTTCGTCCTCGAAATTTACGTACCTGGTATTTCAAAGAGTTGAGAATACCTTCCTTTCATTTCAAAATCCATCTTCCCTGTCATCATAATTTCTCTATTGCTGATCTCCTGTATTTCAAATATCATTCTAGAATACAGCTTCAAAACAAGGGTTAATTTAATAAATTAACATACCACATAATATCCCGATATTATGACTGACCAACAAATAAGCTTAGGTAGGACACACTAGCGAAGGATTTACTCATCTCTCCCCTCCTAGTTATATTTCCCGATTTTCTCCAGAGATCATATCCCCAAGCTCTGATACCAACTGTGACAACCCCAAAATAGATCCATTCCATCTAACCTATTCTGAGTCGCCAAATACATGGTACAGAAAATAACTACAACTTTATTACAACAATTGTCGTGCAAAATACAACAACACATATGCTATGAGTTTGGATACAAATATTATCTTCTGAACAATATCCACACTCAAATAAATCCTCATTACAATTATTCAAACACTATTTTATAAAAATAGTGAGGACTGCTAAAACATCTTTCTAGAACCATCACTCCATACCCCGACTAGATTCTGCTATGTTCTCACCTTCTGAGAAGAAAAATGGAACAAAAGGGAAAAGGGTGAGCTCAACTAGCTCGGTAAAGAATATTATGACTAAGATAATATACAACAAATTATCGTTAGTCTTCAACAGGGAAAAATCTGATAGAATATAATCGACAACAAGTTTTAGATCAACAACTGCAGCGGAAACAGCAAACCATTAGAAGAGTCAAGTAGAGAAAGAATTCTACTATCTTCTAAGATTTAAAAGTCCATCATCAATATTTTATCCCTGTAACATCGATTAATAATCATCTTTAACCAAATATTCATCTTTGCACTACAGGCCAAAGATATTCATTTGTATCACCAGTCGGTCATGTTCATCTCAACACCTGTTCATCTTTGCACTACGGGCCAAAGATATTTATCAGTTAATCATTCATCTTTGCACTACGGGCCAAAGATATTCATCAACAATTCATATTTGCATTACAGACCAAATATATTCATATCTCAAAGAAATATATAATCATTTCAGAATTTATATAAACAATAATTATAACCATGTTGATCAATTAACCTTTACACTTAAGCTTAAGATATTCAATTATAAATTCAATGGTCATGATCATACTAGTCACAATTCAACTTTGCACTACAGGCCAAAGAGAACCCTAGTCATGATCATACCAATAATCTACCCATCTTTACACTCCACTGAAAGAGAATTTCAACATCAGGGTTATACAAATATTACATATGATGATAAAAATAATATGATCAACATATAGTTTTAATCTCAAGAGTAATATTCGTAACTCATGAATAGTAAATCGTGAATAGTAACTCATGAATAGTAACCCCGACACAAAAGATAGAAATTCCACAATAAAATTCATACCAATATTTCGGTATAATGACATTGAAAGAATAACATTTATTAAATTTATAAATAATTTATTTTAATTGTTTACACTTTACTAAAATAATATATTTAATCATTCTAAAATGTCAAACTCATAAGATTTCATCACCAATAACCAAAACTCTCATCAGAAATCTGCATATACCTCATATAGGATTCTTAAGTCATAAAATCCTATTTTCAAATTTTTTTACTCCATATAACATATTTAATTCATTTACGCATAACTAGATCATTTTCGTAAAAAAAATACCAAATCAGTTCCAAAAATATTTCTTTTCTGGGATTTAGCATAATATAGCCCATAGTGAACATATATTTTTCTCAGAATTTTTAAAAGTCATTTACTATTTTTTATATGGCCAAAACAGCCGAATATTAAGACATTTATCAAAAATTATACTTTTATCTAAAAATTTTGAAATTCACAGAGTATACTCCTATCATATACATGTACTCCCAATGAACATTTCATCAATTTTGGAGTTAACCACAAGGAGTTATAAGCGGTTACTTTTAAAATAGTCTTTTCTCATAAAAATCATAACTCTTAATCTATACATCCAAAAATCACCATTTTTGGACACAATCAATAAAACTCATCAAAATATCATTCCAAATTTTTCCAGAATTTTCTGAAGGTCAGAAGAATTATGAACTGAAAACAATAATAACCCTTAAAATCCCTTACTATCCCTTACCTCAAAAGTGCAATATTTCTGACTGGAATGCAAAGCCGAAGGAAACTTGCACTGAATAGCATCTCTCAAAGTATCTAAATACTCATAAAATATGCTTCATAATATAGAGAGAGAAAGAGAGAAAGCTTATGTTTCTGGTGTGATTTTCAATTCTAACTTAGCCCTCTATTTATAGGAAAATGTTAGCATGCCGAAGCAGACTTAGCCTGCAACCTGATGGCTTTACCTGCTACTATTCCCACCCATCACATTTGAATAAAAATCTCAGCACATTTCTTCACCAACCAAGAGTGGGGCCCACCAATTCTAGAATTTTCCACCAAAATGATTAACTCCGAAAATTTAACAATTTCTAAACCAGTCATCTCGTAAAATTCATAACAAATTATACGTTCATTTTTAACGGTTCAAAATTTGTGGATATATACTCAACTTATATATGTATAACATATCCAAAT
The DNA here is from genome assembly GCA_016801055.1 of Panax notoginseng. NCBI lineage: Eukaryota > Viridiplantae > Streptophyta > Magnoliopsida > Apiales > Araliaceae > Panax > Panax notoginseng. The sequence continues at coordinate 139,378,467 of CM029022.1, forward strand.
ATTACCACGATCCAATGGTCGGATTAAAAATTATAACCCCTGTAAAATATCTTAAAAACCCTAATTTTTAATACCTTCATTCCGACAAAAATACTGATAAAAATCTCAACATTAATTTCTTCATTTTTAACCACAAAAATATATCCCTCATTTATATCCACATAAAATAAATATTTCCTTATCATATAAATTAATAATTAATTATTCACAAATAATATTACAGAATCACATTTATGACAACCAGGCCGTTCTCAGGAAAGAGGGGGCTTTCCAATAAGAACTTCTATTTACTGGCGCGCAATTAGGTGACCAAACCTCTCCTTAGACAGAACTTTCTAGACATTGTCAATAATGTTATCTAATAATATTATTCAAATAATATGAATTATTAATATGATAATGGGAAATACTGTTCAGTGACAATTATTGAACAACAATAATATAAAATTTCAACGTAGCAATTATTGAATCAATAAAATAAAATATTGAACAATAATTACTGAGTAGTGCCTTCTTACGTAAGAATCAATAATTTCAAAAATACTGTGCAATACCGTGTGCTACTGTGCAATAACGCGTATTACTGTATTTTAACCACCGGGTATTCCAACAGTGTTAACAGTAACAACTACGCCGTTATTTGTAAAACCTCAAATTTGTCATTTTCTTCATCCGACAGTTATTCTGTTATGGGGCCCACAAATGGCTGCGCCGTCGTACGAATATTCCCCGACAGAAAAAATATTCCACGACCAAACGAATATTTCCTGACAATAATGAATATTTTATAACCACTTGCGTATTTTTAAAAAAAATTCATATATCACCCTTAACTTTAACTTTTATCAATTTAACCATTTACTGAATAGTAACTATAAGAAAAATTGAATACTTTTATTTCATAAAATTTGGGGTCTTACAGTTATGTTTTGTCGTATTATACACGATAGTTGTATTAGTAAGTTATATTTGTATTCTGTACCATGTATCTGACGACCCAAGATGGGTGATGTATACCTAATTTTGGGGGCGTCACACAATTTATATCGCCTTATCCGAAGACCTAATATTAGTAATATAGATCTCCAATATTAGAATAATATCATCACAATATAATACTATTATATATATAGACATACATAGAATAACCTAAACACATAACACATAACCCTATCAGTCTATAACACACATAAGACTCGGTATCAAGTCAAACTATTACAGTCTATCTTGATTCCGACAAAATTCTAACGTCCCGATGGTCTAGTCGGACTTTTATCGAGTCTAAGTTCAATTAAAATCTGCTTAAACACTTAACAATTAACTCAGATAATTTTAATAATAGTCGAAATATTTTTCGTAAGCTCGTAATAATTTTTAAATAATTATTACCATTTATCATAAATTTTCAATCATTAAACACGTATTTAAATAAATTAAATACCACGTAATTCTTTAATCATTAATATTTATTTATTATCAAATATTAATGAAATACATGTCATAATGTTATAATATATTTATAATATATCAAAGTATTTTTAATACCTTAAAATCACATTTATATGATTTTTAAACACTTAAATTCATTGTCCGATAATTGCTATTAATATTAAAACATTAATATTTTCATGACAAAATATCAAAAGTTATATTTTATAACTTAAAATATTTTTATAACACTTAAATCATTTTTATATGATTTATAAAGCATTAATTCTATTTTTCCATAATTTATTTAATATATTTATTAAATAAACTAATTATCATTAATATGAATTAATTAATGAAATTCATCCTAAAATATTAGAAGTCATCAAAAATAACTTAAAATATTTTCTTATACCATAATATTATTTTTTATGTTTTTTCATGTATTAAAACTATTTTTAAATAATTTATTTAATATTATAATTAAATAAATTAAATACCATTTATATTCCAAAAATATTAAATATTTATGAAATATACTCAAAATAATTAAAAACTATTTTTCAGAATTTAAAATATTTTTTTCGGAATTTATTTTGTATTTTTAATAATTAAAAACCATTTTTATCTATTTATTAATTAAAATAGTTAATTTCTTGAATAAACTGTAGCTAAAAGAGGCTTAGGCAACAAATCTGTCGCTAAAGGTGTTCTTGGTGTTCTTCAGCAAGAACCCAGAAACTCATAAGCAGTAACAAGGTACCACATTTGACCGTGCATAGATTCTTGGTCTTCATGAGTCTAGGTTATCTAAAGTGTTACACATGTAGTAGATATGTCATACTACACAAACAAACTGATTCCAGAGTCATACAACAAAATAACAGAGAGATATGATCAATCAAAAAGTCTGACAAGCCTGTTCTTCATTTCTGGGTTTTTCAGAAAATGAAGAACAGTATAAGGTGCTATATTTAGGTCCTTAGATCTAGAGCTATAAGGCTGATTTATGTGATTTATGAGTCCATACTTATAGTAATGATGTCATAGTACAATAACATATCATTAAATCTGTCTAACAACAACACAAATGAACAATTGAGACTGGTCAAACCTCGCCTCAAAAATCGGCTGATGAAGATCTGGGTTACCTAGAATCTCCATCCGGCATGATGGTCAACGGTTGTTTGACCGGTATTATCTTTGATTCTATGATCGATCTGATGGTTCTGATGGCTTAGATGTGTAATATGAATGTCAGTCTACAATACCAAAACAACAACGTGACCTAAAACATAACAGACAAGCAAGATCATGGCCTGCAATATCATTGTCAGACTTTCTGGGTTTCTGGATTTGCCTAGATTCCAGAAGTCGTGCTCGGTCAACGTACTTTGACTGTCTATAAAACGAAATCCAGACATGCTATGATCCTGTTTTCAATTTCAGATCGTAGACCACATGGCATAGAACAGATCTAAAGCATAAAACACAGAAAACGATTAACACATAAAGATCTAGAGAGCCTGACATTCGACTGTCAGGTCAATTTTTGAACTATTTCCAGATTTTCAAAAATGCTAGATTTGAGGACTTTGATGTTATGGGTCTTGGATTTTACAACCCAGATCACTTATAGACACCCTAATATACAACTTTAACCAATCAATTACAACATCTAACAACAAATCATAAGATTTCAAATTTTGAAAGTTTATACCTTTCTAGCTTGGATTTTTGATTTCTGACTTATGATCTTGTTCTTAGCTTGCTAATACTTGATCATGGCTCAACATTTAACTCTCTCTCACTCTAGATTTTCGAAAGTTAGAGAGAGAAGGGACTTGGAGAGAATGCTAAGTAAAGTAAGTATTTCTTACTTTTTAAGTTATACAATATTATTCAATGTATCAATTGTTGCTAGGTGGCAAGATTGGCTGATCTTTTAAGATAATAAGCACATGAGATAAACATAGAGTGATGACTCACCAAGATTTCAAAAATCTTTTGCTTAAATTTTAAGAAAAGGGCATTTTGGTCTTTTTCTTTTTAATTTTAATGGTATTCTAGTAAATGGCCAAACTCTTAGGGTTTAGGGTTTAGTTAGGGTTTAGGGTTTGGAAAGCTTTTAGAATTTAGGGTTTGAACCCTCAAGTTTAACAAAAATTTGATTTTTCTAAAATTTCAATTTAGGTTTCCAAAAATAGAAATTTAATATTTCTAACTTATAATTAGGTTTTACTAATTATATTAAAATTTCTAATCATAACTTAAGCTTGCTTGTGACAACCCCAAAATAGGTCCATTCCATCCAACCTATTCTGAGTCGCCAAATACATGGTACAGAAAACAACTACAACTTTATTACAACAATTGTCGCGCAAAATACAACAACACATATGCTGTGAGTTTGGATACAAATATATACCAAATGTGACTCATGTTCCAACCGTGGACATCACCTCACAATGACACCTTACATAAAGGTATAGTCAAAAACTATTTTAGAAATTAGCATCTTTGGAAAGTGCTCAAGGAAATCTTCGTACATGGGAGCCCATGCGTCTACGTTATGATAGATATCATATGACCACAGAATTATCCTTGGTTGACCTAATAGACCCCAAAAAAAATAAGAAGATTACTATCATATTATTTTCAATGGTGAGTCTTCTCTTGACATATCATTATCTCCACTGTCTCTAATTGAGAATTATACTTCAAACAAACACCAAGATTATATAGATAGTGCTCGTAAATATACTCAGCAAGTGGATGAGCACAACCCTGTCTTATGATGACACGAGGTTGTATGTCATTAGACATCTTGTATGATAGTGGAAAAACACCCTTCCAACGTTGGGTTCACTTCACCCTAGATGATTCACCAAATATAACTCCTAAATGATTACCACCGTTCTATTCCCCTGTTACCTCCGCTCGACCTAGCTACACTCTTATTACCTGAAAGGAATTGTGAACAGAAGGGTGAGCACAACTAGCCCAATAAAGAATATCATGACTAAAGATAAAAAAATTATCAATAGTCTTCATCAGTAATAAATCAGAGATTTAGAACATATGGTAGATGATAAAAATTTTCAACCATAGTTGCAGCGGAACGAGCAATCCATTAGAAGAGTCAAATAGACTATAAAGTCTATTATCTTCTCCATGTTAAAAATCCACCAACAATGTTTTATCCCTGTAACACCAATCAACAATTCTGGTCCACAATCATATGAATAACTCATAATCATAACTGTAATTCTAAATTCCTCTTCTCATCCAGGACGAAGATAATTTTCATCACCTATCTTTACCTGAAACATCAAAAGATCATGGTTACACCAAATCACATTTCCTGTTCATAATCATACTAATAACTTCATCTTTGCACTACGGCCAAAGATATTCATTTGTATCACCAGTTGGTCATGTTCATCTCAACATCTGTTCATCTTTGCACTACTGGCCAAAGATATTCAATAACATGTCATCTTTGCACTACGGGCCAAAGATATTCATCAACAATTTATCTTTGCACTACAGGCCAAAGATATTCCTCAACAGTTCATATTTGTACTACGGCCAAATATATTCATCAACAGTTCATATTTGCACTATAGGCCAAATATATTAATATCTCAAAGAAATATATAATCATTTCAGAATTTATATAAACAATAATTATAACCATGTTGATAAATTCACATTTGCACTTAAGCTAAAGATATTCACTTATAAATTCAATGGTCATGATCATACCAGTCAACAATTCAACTTTGCACTACTGGCCAAAGAGAACCCATAGTCATGATCATACCAGAAATTTACCCATCTTTACACTCAAGTCAAAGAGAAATATCATCATTAGGGTTATAAAAATGTTATATATGATAATAAAATCAATATAATCAACATATAGATTTAATCTCAAGAGTAATATTCATAAACCAACTATAATTTGGTCAGAAAAAGAGAATAGTAACTCGTGAATAGTAACTCGTGAATAGTAACTCATGAATAGTAACTCATGAATAGTAAACTCGACACAAAAAGGTAGAAATTCCATAATAAAATACATATCAATATTTCGGTATAATGATATTGAAAGAATAATATATCTTAAGCTTATAAACAATTTATTTTAATTGTTTATACTTTACTAAATAATGCATTTAATCATCCTAAAATGTCAAACTCATAAGATTTCATCACCAATAACCAAAAACCCTCATCAAAAATCTACATATACCTCATATAGGATTCTCAAGCCATAAAATCCTATTTTCTAATTTTTTTACTTCACAAAACATATTTAATTCATTTACTCATAACTAGACTATTTTCATGAAAAAATACCAAATCAGTTCCAAAAATATTTCTTTTCTGAGATTTAGCATAATATAGTCCCATAGTAAACATATATTTTTCTCAGAATTTTTAAAAGTCATTTACTATTTTTCATATGGCCAAAACAACCAAATATTTAGACATTTATCAAAAATTGTACTTTTATCTAAAAATTCTGAAATTCACAGAGTATACTCCTATCATATACATGTACTCCCAATAAAAATTTCATCAAATTTGGAGTTAACCACAAGAAGTTATAAGCGGTTACTTTTAAAATAGTTTTTTCTTATAAAATTCATAACTCTTAATCTATACATCCAAAAATCACCATTTTTGGACAAAATCAAGAAAACTCATCAAAATATCATTTCAAATTTTTCCAGAATTTTTGAAGGTCAGAAAAATTACGAAACTGAAAAACATAACAACCCTTAAAATCCCTTACTATCCCTTACCTCAAAAGTGCAGTATTTCTGACTGGAATGCAAAGCCGAAGGAAACTTGCACTGAATAGCAACTCTCAAAGTATCTAAATTCTCACAAAATATGCTTCATAATATAGAGAGAGAAAGAGAGAAAGCTTATGTTTCTGGTGTGATTTTTAATTCTAACTTAGCCCTCTATTTATAGGAAAATATTAGCACGCCGAAGCAGACTTAACTTGCAACCTGATGGCTTTACCTGCTACTATTCTCACCCACCACATTTGAATAAAAATATCAGCACATTTCTTCACCAACCAAAAGTGGGGCCGACCAATTCTAGAATTTTCCACCAAAATGATTAACTCCGAAAAATCAACAATTTCTAAACCAGTCATCTCGTAAAATTCGTAATAAATCATACGTTCATTTTTAACGGTTCAAAATTTGTGGACATATACTCAACTTATTTATGAATAACATATCCAAAAATTACCACGATCCAACGGTCGGATTAAAAATTATAATCCCCGCAATATTTCTCAAAAATCCTAATTTGATTTTCAATACCGCCGTTCCGACAAAAGTACAGATAAAAAACCTCAACATTAACTCCTTCATTTTTAACCACAAAAATATATCCCTCATTTATGTCCACATAAAATAAATATTTCCTTATCATATGAATCAATAATTAATTATTCACAAATAATATTACAGAATCACATTTATGACAACCAGGCCGTTCCCAGGAAAGAGGGGGCTTTCCAATAAGAATTTCTCCTTACTAGCGTGCAATTAGATGACCAAACCTCTCCTTAGACAAAACTTTCTAGACATTGCCAATAATGCTATCTAATAATATTATTTAAACAATATGAATTATTAATCTGATAATGAAAAATACTATGCAGAAACAATTATTGAAACAACAATAATATAAAATATCAATGCAGCAATTATTGAATCAATAAAATAAAATATTAAACAGTAACTACTGTAACAATTATTGAGTAGTGCCTACTTACGTAAGGATCAATAATTCAACAATACTGTGCAATACCGTGTGCTACTGTGTATCCATGTGTATTACTGTATTTTAACTATTGGGTATTCCAACAGTGTTAACGGTAACAACTACGCTGTTATTTATAAAAATTCAATTTTTGTCGTTATCTTCATCTGATAGTTATTCTGTTATGGGGCCCACAAATGTCTGCGCCGTCGTACGAATATTCCCCGACAGAAAGAATATTCCACGACCATACGAATATTCCCCGACAACAATGAATATTTTATAACCACTTGTGTATTTTGAAAAAAAATTCATATATCATCCGTAACTTTAACATTTATCAATTTAACCATTTACTGAATAGTAATTATAAGAAAAATTGAATACTTTTATTTCATAAAATTCGGGGTCTTACATTGCTAATTAGGATTAACATTTTCTAATTAAAATCGCTACTTACGTAATTAGGGTCAAAATCACGAATTAGGGTTTACAAACCACTAATTAGGGTTTCTAATAGAAAAATAATTTTCCTAAATTAGAAATTAGATTTCGTAATTAGATTAATGTTTTCTAATTACTAATAACTTGAAAATTAGAATTAATACTTCCTAATTAACATTAAAATTATTAAATCAACAATTAAGTTTTCCCTAATTATAAATTAGGGTTTCAGATTTTGAAATTAAGATTTTCTAACTAATTTGTTAAGATTAACCCTAATTAATCTTATAATTATTTACACTTACGCCATTAAGTTCCCAATTTAGTTTTTTATACATCGAATTAGGGTTTCGAATTCCCGGGACTGAAGTTAGGGTTTCCAAAACCGGTTTTAGGGTTTCTTGTTAAACGCTAGAGTTTTCTAACCGAACGTTGACGTTCTTAATATATACTTAGGGTTTGATACAGATATCGTTTATCTGGTCAACCCTTGACCCTTAACCATATACTGTACACATATACACAGAACATAATCACGTATTTTCTTAATCATGAATAATTCACCTAAATTCTTCACAGAATTTTGAAATCCTCAAAATTCCTTCTTAAAAATGTCAAACGCATACACTAATTTTCTGTCTAGGTTCTAATTTTGAACCTTAAATCAATTAATAAAAAATTTTAAAATATTCAAAATTATCGGGTTGTCACATTCACCCATTCTTCTAAAAATTTCGTCCCCAAAATTTAGCTTGCACCTTACACCATACATCATTCACCATACACCATACCTTCTCACCATCACATGCTACCCAATACACCACTCACAAGAGTAAAAATCTTCAAATTTTGCTGAGGAGTTATATAGACTAGTTGTCTGTCATTTTCGCAAAGATTTTATGGAAATTCATCCGCAAACCGTTATTACTTACGGACACAAAGGGTGATTAGCCCGATATGCCCTGTACTGGCCAAGTACTGCTTTTATCTGTTTCTCGTCACTGTCAAAGGCACAAAAATTCTACCTCAGTCTTATTGGATTCCGCACCAAAACAATTTGGTTCGAGAAATTTCTTTCAATGAACACTTAGAGTTTTCATTAACTTTAGTCTACCTGAATCGAATAGCATAGACCCATATCAATAATTCAATTCAATCGAATTATTTAGGTGTAGCCAGACCCCGTTGGCAAATTAAACTTTTGAAAATATTTTCGAGAATGATGTCATGATGTCGTAATGTATTAACAGTCCGTTTGAGGATGCCGTCATTATATGACTTTGTCATAATACATCAAACAATAGTGGAATAGTGATTTTCAGATCGGATTCGCACTAAGTATTCCTGTATTTACAACTCCATCACCTTTTTATCATCTCTGCACCAGGTTACATGGTACATGAGTGATAAATAAAATATATTTTGACATTTCAAATCATTTGCTACTAGCTGAAATAAGTAGCATAGACTAGACTTTAAACCGTTTCAAAAATGATTACAAGTCTACATATTTATTTTATATTTTTTAAAGGCACATAGTGCGTATTTAGCTTGATGTCAATCATTTCGAAGTCTAGCATAGCTAGGAGTTTTAGAAAACTTATGTCTCCACTAATAATCATTTCCTTAACAATCTATCTATTCCTATTATCCTCAATATCCTGTTTACATACAACTATACTCAGTTCGTCAAACCACACTTATGAGTTAATTTACTTGCCACAATCATATGAGTTTAAGAACTTGTCCTAGTCTGACCTTTGGCGTCCATTCGCTGAGGGGTTCATAAACATTTCATATAACTATGAGTCAAGAATGTCACATAAGTATGAGTTTTAAGAACTCGTACTTAACCTTATATCCTCTACCTATGACCTATCTATCTGTTATATACATGAGAAAGGAATCACCCTCTTAACATGTATATATCAAATAGCGCGACACAAACATTTCAATGATTATCATGGCCAGAAACTAAATAGTTTTTACACCAAGTACAATTCCTCGCCCATACAAGGAATCATACAACTCAGCTGCCGACATGAGTCCTCAATTGAATCCTCACCTAACACTAACACCCTTCTCAATACGAATTTTATTTAACTCGTATTCATAATCCTTTCCTGTATATGTACCAATTCATAGTACAACTGACACCCATCAATCTTGCTGTAACTTTTCAATCATTCGCTTGATCCTTCTCCATAATATAACCTTATCAGATCACGGGGGTGATCTCATCGTATACATTATGATTCATTTCTATACTATGATCGTTTTGTTTTACGATCTCCTATCACTGCACTTTCAGTCTTTTAGACTCTATCTATTTCTCACTACTATTCAACTTTTATTATCAGAGTTAGGGAACTCTATATCTTATAACTCGCCGAGATTCATTTTTGAATCTTACCGACCCAACTAACTCTATTATTAGTACTACTATTATTAGTACTATTATTATTATTATTATTATTATTATTATTATTATTATTATTATTATTATTATTATTATTATTATTATTATTATTATTATTATTATCTTAATTTAAGACAACATTTTAATAGTCGTTACAAAAAGTTGTATAAAATATGCAATGAAAATAAAAATCGTTGACAATGAATGTGTTCCATATTAGGCAACGAAATATAGCAAAAAAAAAAACTTTCGTTGCCGACGATGAGGAGAAATTAAGTGGTTAGAAATTTTACAACGAATTTTGTTTCCAAATTTTGCACCCACTTACGAATTTCGTTGCAAAAAGTGAAAGTCTGACACAATCTGCAACGAAGGACAAGTTTCATTGCTAAACATACACTTTTAGCAACGACACTTATAAAGTCATTGCCTGAAAAATCGTTGCCCCATTTTTAGCAACAAAACAACTTTCGTTGCCCACGATGATAGGAAAACAAGTGGCCGAAAATTTTGCAACGAATTTCTAACGAATTTTTTTCCCGCCAATGAATTAGCAACGAAATTTTGCAACGACTTATGAATTTCGTTGCAAAAAGTGAAAGCCTGACACAATCTGCAACGAAGGACAAATTTTGTTGCTAAACATATACTTTTAGCAACGACTTATAAAGTCGTTGCCCAAAAAATCGTTGCTAAAGGCCCGTTTTTTTGTAGTGCCCCAGCCAAGGTTGGGGTTTTAGTACTACAAGAGCCAGCCGGGGCGGGGGTACATTCTGCCATTTTTGCGAATGAACATCACGAACACTACAGAAAGCTAAATTAGGCCTAAAAACTCATTTCTAACAATCACACCAACCTACCCAATATGTAATATGTTTACAGAAATATACACTAATGTTTCTAACACGTTTCTAACCATATAAACAACATAAACATCCAAATTAAAACCTTTAATTTAACTATTTCTATTATTTCTTCTTCTTTTAACATGCATAGCAAAATTCTTCACTGTGAATTCATTTTATAACCAAAATAGTTAGTTTCAATTACGTTGTTGTCGTTTTTAAATATTTTAACAACATCCATCATCAATTTAAGGTTTCCATCATAATTTTATAACTAATATTAGTCTCAAAATTAACCAAAACCTATATGTATTTCAACAAAACTCCAACTTCTCATCTTTAACATGTTCTCATGATTTTGATAACTCCAAAACCAATTATAGATTACTCATAACAGATTATATATATATATATATATATATATATATATATATATATATATATATATATATATATATATAATCATCACAATCAAAGTTCCCAACTTAACATTCATATAAAACTTACAAGAAAACTCACATAAGGGTTTTTACCTTTTAATTTCTTCTTGGACTAGTTAGAAGATAGGAATTGCTTTATTAATCCTCTTTTTCTCCTTTAAATTCTCAAAATTTCTCTCCAACTTCATAGAGAACTCTCACCCTCTTTCACTTTCTCTCTCCCTCTCTCTTCCCTGTTTTCTTAGACTTAAGGAAAAAGAACGTAAGAATAAAACTGATAAGGACAGTTACACACAATAAAATCTTTAGTTTATAAAAAACAAAAGAGTCTCATCAGTTACAATATCAAAGGTCACTAAGCCATGTTTGGCTAGCACCCAAAAACTCCTTTTTAATTTATTCCTTTATAACTTCCTTATTATATAGTAAATCATTGTCACACTTCATTTTATTGTTAAACTATTTAGCCACATTAAGTAATTACACAATTATAATATGTATAATTACTACACTATAAGTTATGAAATTACCTTTGTAACTTAAATAAACATCTCTAGTAAAATAAAAATTTCCATTAAAATAGTTAATATTTAATCCACTAATTATTTTAGTTAACTCAAATGAATTATATAATTATTATATATAATCATTTTATTCCTTTTTCTTGCATAAATTGTCTTATTTAATTCAAACATCTATTCACCACTTAATTATTAATTCAATTTATTAATCTCTAACCAATAATTATTTATAGGTATATTGGTATTTCTTCTCTCACCATCAATTTATATTTTATTAACATCATTCAAGATAGTAAATATTTTCATATATTACCATGACATGTAATATATATATTAAGAATACCAAATTTAATTAGCAAAACTCATATATTATCTCACTATTTTAATTAAGTGAATTAACCATTTTATCCACTTTACTACAACACCACTACCAAGTAAGGTTTAAATATTCAAACACTATTATTTCATAATATAGTTTCAACTTAATTTAAATTACTTAATATTTATAGAGTTAATTTCCCTTGCCACCAAATTCTTTATCGTGACTAATTTCATTTATTTTTTTTAATAGTTTAATTAACTATTAAATCTCATAAAAATTAATTTATTCATACAAAAACACATAATCCAAAATATATACACATCATAATAATAATTTTAATTATTAAATTCTTATTTTAATAATTTATAAAAATTTGGGTTGTCACAAGACCGAGACCCACGTTTCACCTCAAATTTTTGGGGAAGTCTTCAAAAACACTTAGGAACTTAGTTGAGATTAAGTATAGCATATCAACCTCAAACAGATGGGAAAAGTGAGAGAACCATTCAAACATTAGAAGATATGTTAAGAACATGTATCATTGACTTCAAATGAAGTTAAGAAGATCAGTGACCTTTGGTAGAATTTGCCTACAACAACAGTTACCATGCTAGCATAGGTATGCCACCCTATAAAGCCTTATATGGAAGGAAATGTAAAACACCTTTATGTTAGGATGAGGTCGGGGAAAGACAAATGCTAGGACTTGAGATAATCCAACAAACTACTGAGACAGACTGAATTATACGTGAATGATTATAAGCGTCTCAAGATCAACAAAAGAAATACGCTGATCCACATCGTCAACAACGAAACTTTAGCGTATGAAGCCATATATTCTTGAAAGTGTCCCCTTGGAAGGGCAAGATACGTTTTGGCAAGAAAGGAAAATTGAGTCTGAGATTCAATGGACCATTCAAAATTTTGAGGAGGATATGTGAAGTTGCTTATGAGATAGCACTACCTCCTGAGTTAAATCATATTCATAATGTTTTTCATGTGTTCATTTTACGACCATATAAACCCGATTATAAACACGTTATAAACTATGAGCCGATCCAAATAAAAGAAGATCTTTCTTATGTAGAAGGACATGTGCAGATCATAGACCATAAAGAGCAAGTCCTGAGAAATAAAGTGATAGCATCGGTCAAAGTGATTTGGAGGAATCAGAACATTGAAGAGGCTATATGGGAGCTCGAGGATAATTTACTTAACTTGTATTGTAATTTTGAGGACGAAATTCTTATTAGTGGGAGTGAATGTGAAACCCCAAAACCCTAATAAGCCTCGGTTATGTAAATTCAGTATTTATAAATAAAATCTCTCCGCTTTGAATGTGTATTGTGTTATTATATACTCTGTTATAGAATTAGGTCAAATAAATTTTTGTCCGAAAGTTGACGTGATTGACACGTTGTGCTTAAATTTTATCTTCCGAAAATAAACTTGTTGGTATATGTATTTTGACAAGCTGCTTTGTTGTGCTTGTTAAGATTTGTGAAAAATCTAAGTTAGGAACCCTAATATCAAAATCAGGAAATCCTAACCCTAGATTTATAAACCATAACCCTAGTTGGCCAGACTAAACCCTAGTTAGGTTATCCTAAACCTTAACTATGATTTTTTAAACTTTAATTAGGTGCTAATAAACATCATTAAGCAACCCTAATAATAAAAACCAAAACCCTAATCAAGATTAAAGAGAATTAGGTCATAATTAAGCTACTAATTATGATGAACTAACTCACAAGTAGGTTACTACTCATCAAACCAAGTCCCAAGATAGCACATAACATGGTTGTAACTCCCAAGAAGCACAAGTATCAACCTTCAGATCTTTGTATAGGCAAGAAGGTGAAATAATGACCAAATACCCTAGCTTAGCAATTCTATAAATAGCAGCTTTAAATCAGTTCAAACCCACCAAATTTTTAAGCCTATACACTCATATATCATACCTAAACAAGCCTTGGTGATAACAAGAATAGAAACAGAAGTCAGAAATCAAAATCAAGTAAGAAAAGGTACAAACCCTAATTTTAACCTAGATCTTTGATGTTATGTTTAATTTGTAGTTTAGATGTTAAGATATGTGTAATAACATGTTAGTATGTATGCTAAGTTGACAGAATATGTTTTCATAACATCTAGATACATCAAAATGATGTTTTAAGTAAACTGGAAATGTAAAGATCCCAAAAATTCATACAATTTAATTCTCGACTTCGGTCGTTAACAATACATTCAACCTCTAATTTTACATCATTAAACGATAATACAACCATTGAAATTTGCGGAATAATTAAAATTTTCTATTACAAACTATTCCCGTTCCCAAAACTTTCAACATTTACGTCTAAATATCTCAGAATCATTTTAATACTACAAGAGTTTACATCGCAAAACGATATTACAATTCAACATTAATACATTATTCGGAACCTTAAACATGGTTCAAATAATAATAACTTAGCCAAAGTATATAAATCTTCAAGTATCACATCTGATTCATATTTCTCAAGTAGCACATAACTTTACCTTAAATCTTTAACCTGCAAAAGTGGTTATTTGCAAGGTTGAGCTCGACAGCCCAGCAAAATCTAACAGTTTCATGCATCACGTAGCACATAATAACATGCTTGATATACATCTCTTAATAATTAAATTAACATGGCATACATGCTTTAATTCACATAGCAAATATAAAGATTGAGTTCCTTACTCAATCGTCACTATTTAACCAAAACAATGTAGTCATAAATTGACTTTACCATTTTATGATTACAGTATGTATGACATATCTTGCTCGCTTACAACACATATTCATATCATGCAATTTAAAACAGTTCATCAAGTTCACATAGAAAATAGGAACCAAAAGATTTGCCTTGATCGTTGTTTACCAATAACAGATTAACAGCTTACAGTTATCTACACTTCACGTGCCCTACACAATTATATAATCATACACATCAACTATTAGTCACATAATAATACATAGTAGTTGTAAAGTAAACTTTACTCTATATCCCATAACCCTTCTTATTAATCAATACACAATGTTCAATTTGATTGTGTTAACTTTCGACTTACATCTCACTATATTTCATACTCGAAGTGCATTCAAGTGTTTAAGTCTTGCTAGGACTACTTATTGGCTTTATATTAACCCCATTTACTATCTTATAATATTCATTTCATTTGATTTAAAACACTTTTTATGTTCATTAACACTTGTCATGGCGTTTCGACGTTCATTCGTCAAACACCCGATTTGTCTCTCTTGTGTATGCTTAATATGCTTATACAACTTATCTAATACATAAATTATTAATGTTAAACATCATTATATTTACTAAAATTCATGTTTTATAACTTAGAACAATATCTTTTATCGTCAAGAGCACTACACTTGCCTACGTGTATGCCCGACGCCGTCCGATTGCGTCCTAAAACACAATAGTCCTAAAGATAACAATTTTGACCCATGTTCCCAACCTTAAATTGACAAACCTAAAGAATAAAAGTTTTAGGTCTCTTCGTCCTCGTTCCAGATCATCTTGAATCGCCTCAATCAGAGTTTATATGAAAAAGTTATGTTCATTCTAGTAAAACATATCTGGTCAATTTTTTTTCAAAAATTCGGCTAGACAGACTACCCCCTGCCCCCCCCCCCCCCCCGGGGTGGGGGTTTTTGTACTAGAGGACCAGCCAGGGAGGGGGTCCTTTCTGCGCTTCTGTGATTTTTGATCTAGAACACTATAGAAAGCCAAATTAGGCCTACAAACTCCTTTTTGACAACCATACCAACCTACCCAAGGTGTAATATGTTTACAAAAACATAAACTAATGTTTCTAACACGTTTCTACACACATAAACATCAAAGATTATAACTTTTAATTTCACTATTTCTCTTATTTCCTCTTCTTTTGACATTCATAGCGAAATTCTTCACTCTGAATTCGTTTTACAACCAAAATAGTTGGTTCTAATTACCTTATTTTTGTTTCTTCATGTATTTTCACAATCCATAGCCAATTTATACATTATACAAAGAATTAAACATCAATTTTACTTTAAACTAAGGCATGTCATATATTTTCATATCAATTCACTGTAATATAAATTCCTTCACAAAACACATACATAACATGAATTAATTTACTATACTCATATATAAACTTATGAAAACAACTTTATGACAATCAATTTATCATATAAACACTATATACAACCAATAATTCAACCTTCACAAGTTTTTATAGAGAGTTTTAGAAGAGAATACAACTATAACTTTTGAAAAATAAAAGAGTTAAGATGATACCTTAATTTTAGAAGATGATGGCTATTCAAGCTTTCTTTTCCCCAATTCTTTTCTCAAATTCTCTAGACTTCTCTCAATTCTCTCTAATTTTTTTTCTCTGCAACTTTCTTCTTCTTTTCTTTTTCTTCTTCTGAATTCTTTCTATTTAACTCTAACTTATGTACTAACAATATAACGTATAATAATAATATATGTATTAATTATATAATATAATTATACCAATTAACTGACATCAGTTATCTTATTTTTGAAAATCAAAAGCCATAAGGCTTGTTTGGCTAAACCATTTTAAAACTTAATACCATAAAATCTTTATGCCTTGTTTGGTAAAACCTATTTAAATTAAAGACTTAACATTCATTAAGCCTTGTTTGGCAAAACTAAATTAAACTCCTTTAATTTATTTTAATAAATCATTTATACTATAGTTTATGGTTGCACTTTATTTAATCAAATTCTAATATTCAATTTAATTAAATCTAATAACAATTACCATCAAATATATTTATATTCATTCGCCATTTTAATTAAGTGAATTACTCTTATTATTTATGAAATTTTAATGCATACCAATTTCATTGCCATAAAGCATAATAATCGAATTATATTATTTCATAATATAATTTTCAACTTAATTAATTTAACTAATATTATTTAGTTAATTACCTTCCCGTAACAATCTCATTTAATTTCTTTAATAGTTAAATTAACTATTAAACCTTATTTTCCAAACATATACATCTATTTTATATTCACACTGAATCTCTTCACACTAAATCACATATTTCAAGATAAATTGCAAATATATATACTTACCCACACTCAAAACACATAATTCAAAATATATACATTTTATAATAAGAATTTTAATTATTAAATTCTTATTTTAATAACTTATAAAAATTCGGGTTGTCGCATCCTTCCCTCCTTATAAGGATTCCGTCCTCGGAATCACCGAAACCCTACCTTACTAAGGTTTTCATCAAATCTCTTTAAAAAAATTTATCATTGAATAACTTTAACACATTACCTTAATATAGGTTTTATATTTCGTACTACCTTCATTTCTTCAACAAATTCTAGGTTTTATTTCATAACTTTCACTTGAACTCAATTATATTTTGAGTATTATAAATTATTTAACCCATTCATTTCCTTTTCTAAGGACCGTTATCATAAACACTCGGGATATTACAGAAAATTGTAGAAAAACAGGTCTAACAGTCGAATGTCAGAGCATGTAGATCCGTGTATGTTAATAGTTAGGTCTATTAATTGTATGCTAGTTATAGTAATACATGAGGTTTTTAATCTAGAAAAGAAAACATGTCAATTAGAATCATATATTGCAAGAACAGGTTGAGCCGATTACTTTGACCAACAATTAAATTGATTTCTGTTTGCTGTCAGGATGTCTAAGTGTTATGAATTAATACCCTGATATACATACTACATATCTATGACACTCAAACGCTTAATCAACTTATAGGATTACTAGAATTAATGGTCAAATGTCGTTGATCGAGCATGACTGCATTTTCTGGGTTACCCAGAAAACTGAAGAACACGAAGAACAGCCTTTGGCTGCACTTTGACCAACATAAATCTAGACCTTAGGTTCTTACTCTATCCAAACAAGTGTAACATATATGTACCTTGATATATAGACTACATATTACAGCAATCAAAAAACAAATCAATCGCACAAATTGAAAGTTATTAAAACCACAAAATCATTGACTGACCATGACCACTGTTCTGAGTTACCCAAAAACCCAAGAACAGCTCTGACAGTGACTTTAAGCCTCTATAACTTCTTGTTATATGTAGGTTAAACCCTGAAATTGGTATGATGTTGTACTATTACATGAGTACTATAACATTTATACACTTACAAACCCAGAATCATTAACAGTAAACAATTAGGTTAAGGTCAAAGTGACCTCTAAACCATAATCAAACTGATTCCCAGAATTGAAGAACACCTATAGCAACACTTTCTGTCTCTATAGGGCTTTAGCGGCAGACAGTAAATAAATAATTAATAAATAGACTAATAAAATAAGAAATAATTAATAAATAATTATAAAAACAGTTTTAAAAATTATTTTAAGTTATAATAATTAACTTTTAATAGTTTTACATAAATTCAGTAAATATTTTATTTATTTAAATATTATTAATAATTAAGTTATTAATAAAATAATTAAAATAATCATTTATAAATAATAAATAATTATTTAAAAAATGATATTGATGGTTTAAAAATCATATTAAATGATTATAAATTATTTAAAAATAATAAACAAGATTATAATAATATTCTAAGTAAATATTAATAATTTAGAAATAGAAATAAATGATTTTAAAAGTACACAAAGTATATAAAAATATAATAAAGCTTATAAAATAAGTTTAACCGAGATATTAACTTCTTAATTATCCGGTAAAGTCTTAGGACACCGAAATCATATCGAATTTAACCCGAACGTGAATAGTTTATGTATTTGAGTGTTGTTATCGATACTAATATGTTAGACTTATACGAATGAACATATTAGGTGTCTATAAATGAATCGAGTAGTGTTGCTTAATCGATCTTCGCTCAGGCAATTTTCCTAACCTAAATCGCTTTCACAAGTTTACTAAACCTTAATTTATTACATAAGCAAGTTCCTTAACCTTAACATCTGAGTAAGGGTATTGGCAATATGGACTCATCATGTTGTTGCTAATACTCTGGATTTTAGATAGTTAGGTACTATCGATATGATAGTGTAATCCGTATGATATAGACTATGCATCTGAGTGAGGGTTTGGTAATATGGACTATTCATGTTATTACGAATACTCAGGATTTCGGAAAGATAGATACTATTTGTAGATACAGTCTATACATCCCAGTGAGGGTATCCAAACACATCAATAGTTCTTCAGGGAATTGTTATCTGTTATGGAATACTATGAACCTTAGATTTATGGGAATTGTATCTTATAAAATTTGTATAGTAGTTCGATTAGATATAAGCATCAAATCGGATACTGTGGGTGTATTGATTTGGATGCGTTATATTAATTGATTAGTTGTGAACACCAAATCGGATACCGTGGGAGTATAGATTTGGGGGCGTTACATGATGATGACATCGCCAACCTTGTGGATAGGTTTCCAGACCTAATGTAGTAACTGGGCGAAGGCAAGGAAGCATCTCATAGCCCCAAAACTAAAAATGCAAAGATTAAATGTTAACATTTATAAAGATTGAGTGCCCGAATAGAGGAAATTGGGAGATAAAGCAAAATTACTTACCAGCAGAACCATCACGCCCTTTGACCGTAGGCACATCCCACGAAGAAAATAAGCAAAGGTGAATGAGCCATAATAAAAATCTTTGATGCGATCCACATCACGAGTGGCGCTAACTAAAGCAAAAGAGATCGTCGAGGAGTTGTCCGCTAGGAAACAACCCCTGATGATAACCAATAATAATCGTCGAGGAATGCGATCTCTAACCCTTTTAACAGCATGTAGAGGCTCAGTCAAAGCCCCACTCGTGGCATCCATACTCAAGGGCCCAGAGTGGACGGTCCAACCCTTGAGGGCCGTAGCAAGAACTCCCAAATAGGATCGAACTACAGCCAGTGAAATGTCAGCCACCAAAGGCACTGATGCCCTTGTAAACTCTAACCCTATGATGAACCGCCAGTCTGTGGATGTCATCATCACCTCACAGTCTAAAAAATGGAGAGACTGAGTCTGGTGGAACCAACTCTCGGATAAAGCCTGCAAATAGCCCCAAGGAAGCGACGGGGAGGAATAGAGAAGAACGTCTCGAAACTCCAAGAGTGAATGATGACCTGATACTCCGGATGAAGGGTCTGGCTCAAGTAATGAATACTAAACCAGTTCCCCTTTGGCTGAGTAAAGCCTGAAACCTGCATCAAAATTGCAAATCAAGATTAAGCCATTGTTCTGAAAGTAGGAAAAGGAAGAAAATGCATAATAAAAGCTTATATTATTACCTCATTAGCATGGAGATAGATCAAAGAGTGGCGTCTCAAATCCTCCAAAATGATCTGGATTCATCACGCTGATAGTTGGAAGCTCTCGATGCAGGGTAGTAGAAGAATAATGAGCAGGTTCCACAACATGAACATCCTTCTCCTCGTCCCCGACATCCGGCCTATCAACCCAGATAAGATAAATCACTGACTCAATCAACCGACGAGGTTGCCTAGCTGGGAGGCTGAGGGACATCAGAAGCTCTCCTTCTCACGCCTGCGGAGACCATACGAGAGTTGCTCTGTATATCTGAATCCATAACCTGAACAAAATCTCAAAATCACCTCTGAAAGGGTGAGGTAAGTTTCTAACTTAAAGCTTATTAAAGTTAAATAATTGCTTCATTTATACCTAGTTTAAATCCTAAAGCATGCATTAAGTTAACAAACGTCCCCAGTAGAGTTAAATTTGCATGTTCATTAAATTTTTAGGCTCGTGAAATTTTTTTGCCAATCTCCTTTGTAAAACGGACTATGCACATGGGCATGACTAGGTGGCCATTCACTAGCACACCGACCAAATATCAAAGATATAGATATTAAACATTAAAAGTAAGTCACAATGGCAATCAAATTACCATGTGCTTTTTTTTTGAAAAGCCCATGCTCATTTGTCCTCAAATAGAATAAATAAATTAGCAAAAAAGGGTGCCGAATGATTGTCTTAGAAATTAGTTTTTTCACATCAATACGTTTAGCATGGAAAAATATGAGCATTTACTAAGTTTAATAATTTTTATCAAGTTATATGAGCATGCATATTCATTATATTGTGTTTAGAAGCATTCTATATGAAATCTAACGTTATAACGATCAAAACTTGAAAAAAAAAAGAATGTATACGTTACCGGAGTTGTGCAGAACAATTGTACAGTGACGGATTTTGCAAAAAGCAGCCTGAACTTAGTAGACCTGAAGAAGAATTTTTGGATTTTTTATAAAGTTAAAAGTTAAAAATGACTTATGAAATGAACAGGGGGACTAAATAAACCCACTGGGAGCCACGACTCAACCTATGGTAGCCGCGGGTCTACCTGTAGTAACCCAGGGTGGTCCTTATCCCCTCCAGCTTAATCAAATTTGAGTTACAATGTAGTTCCCAGAAGATGAAAAATTTTAATTAGGGAAGAAGATTCTACGCGATTGAACATAAAAGGCCTAAAACCCTGAATTCAGGTACCAAACTTCTGATGAAAGAAAATCTTCATGTAAGTTATTGGTATTAACCCTAATATGGGGTTTAGAAGGCCGATGATAGAGATTGTTAAAAATTGATGTTGTCATAGCATCGCGAAGGTCTAGTGTCATGAACCGTTGGCAGCAAAATATCCATATTTGATCAAGGGTATAACTTGTCAGAAAGATACCCTAGCAGAGATATTAGGAATATTTGATATTGCAAACCTTTGGCGACAACTCCAGCGTAGCATCGGGAAAGATCCAATGATGTAAGCCGTTGAGAAACTGCTTTAATGAAGGTCAGAGTGTCTGATATTGCAAACCGTTAGCGACAACTCCAGTGTAGCATCGGTAAAGATTCGAAGATGTAAGCTATTGAGAACTGCTTCAACGAAGGTCAGAATGTCTGATATTACAAACTGTTTGCGACAACTCCAGCGTAGCATCGGGAAAGATTCGGTGATGTAAGCCGTTGAGAACTGCTTCAATGAAGGTCAGAGTGTCTGATATTGCAAACCATTGGCAACAACTCTAGTGTAGCATCGGGAAAGATCTGGTGATGTAAACTGTTGGGAAATGCTTCAACGAAGGTCAGGGTATCTAATATTGCAAACCATTGGCAACAACTCCAGCGTAGCATTGGGAAAGATTCGATGATGAAAACCGTGGAAAATCGTCTTCATCGGGGAGGACCGATGATGGAATCTATTATATAAATCCCCAACCGAAGCACTATGAAGGTTCGGTGATTTCTAGACCATTGTAAACTACACTTTGAGTAGGCATAGGAAGGATGTTTGAAAATTACAATTGTAAGTTGTATCCCCGACAACATCGGCGTCAACTGGATAAGAATCCAAATCATTTGTGACAACCCCACCATAGCATTATGGGGGATCTAATGATGCAAACCGGTGTAAACTATCATCAGGATAGGCATCGGGAATCTCGAATAAGGTCACTCATCAGAAAATCTCCTCAACAGGGATCAACTATAGGAAAATCTCCTCAGCTGGGATCTTAAAAACATCTCTACAAGATGTCGTTGAATCAATCTCAACAGCGCTGACAAATATTTTAAACCATTGGCTTCAACCCAATGTAACATAGGCAAAGACTCGGTGATGAAAGCTTTGCAAACTACCATTCGAGTAGGCATCGAGAAAGTTCGGTGATGAAAGACTGTCTAAACTATAGTTAGAGTAGACAACAAGACA
Organism: Panax notoginseng; assembly: GCA_016801055.1. Lineage (NCBI taxonomy): Eukaryota > Viridiplantae > Streptophyta > Magnoliopsida > Apiales > Araliaceae > Panax > Panax notoginseng. The sequence continues at coordinate 139,401,468 of CM029022.1, forward strand.
GTTCAGCAGAGACCATCATTGACAACTCCATCCCCAGCAGAAATGGTGGGAGCAGTCAGTGATAGAATGTCATGGGAAGTAACTCCAAACAAAAAAATTCAGAGTCCATAACATCATATTATGCTGCATTGCATGACATCATTTAATCTTGTCATATTTTAAGTGTCTAGTAATCTTTATCCTGTTCATTCCAGTACATTTCATAAACATGATAAAGAGGGGCATCTGTAGACACTCAAAATTTCGTATTCCTGTTACTAACAATCCAAGAGGGCAGAATCATCTTTTTTCTTCCAAAGATAATCCTAAAAGTCAAAATCATCAAGACAAACCTCGGTGACAACCCCGGGAGGTCAAGACAAACCCCGGTGACAACCTCGGGAGATCAAGCTAAACCCAGGTGACAACCTTGGGAGATCAAACCAAACCCCAATGACAACCCCGGGAGATCAAGTCAAACCCTGGCAACAACCCTGGGAGATCAAATCAAATCCCGATGACAACCTTGGGAAATCATCAAATTAACTTCAGAAACAACCCTGAATACAGACAGGAAGCACTAGCAATCAAACCTCGAAGATAACCCCGAGGAGGACAGATGCCGCCACATCAAGACAGGAACCAACTTAGGAGGGCAAACGAGTAATTTTGCCAACTTAACATCAAATCAAGTCAAATCATTGCCATGAAAGTCATTCAGAACCATAACATCAATCCCGAGTATAAACAATACAAGATAGCTCAATGGACTGACTGCGAAGACTCAAAGATCTGGTCATTGACCCGTCTTCCTAGATTCAAAAAAGGTCAAATCCCATGTCATTGTGTAGCTCTCGGAAAGGGCTTTCCAGAAATGTATAGCACTCCTCCATCGAATTTTTGAATTGAAAGTTATGAAGGTTCGGGCAGACATCGTATTGGTCAGAGTGCGCGTACTTCGAGACCAATAAACCCGTAGGTCCGGGACCACACGAGTCAGCCTCAGGTAGATCCGCGATGGATTTGGCCTATAAATAGACCCCCCCACCAGCCATTTATTTTTTTAAAAAAAGATAGTGAATACCGTCCATTTCAGCTCTTAACCACTTCTATAGTGTTCTAAACTTCAATATTTTTCTTTGTAAACACTTTTAAACAAATATATTACAACATATTAAGTTTTAGGCATTGGAAACTAAGTTTTCAAGCTTCACAAGCAGTCTAAAGCCCTCCTCGCTATACACTATAAGATCCTTTCAGATTTGAAGCTTTAACTTATTATTTAATCTAATAATTAATTCATCGAAAATTATTTATTTAATTCAATAAATATTAAAATTAAATTACAAAATCTCGTTTGTCACATCTTTCCCACTTAAAAGGATTCTGTCCCCAGAATCACGACTCAATAATTTCGACCCCGTTACATTCTCCCCCCTTACAAAGATTTTGTCCCCAGAATCGCTTACACAAATTAAGTAAATAAATGAGGGTAATTCTTCGTCATATTCTCTTCGAGTTCCCATGTAGCTTCTTCAGCGTTGTGGTTCCTCCAAATTACCTTAACAGAAGGTATTACTTTATTTCTGAGAACTTGTTCTTTTTTGTCGACAATTTGAACAGGAATTTCTTCGTAAGATAAGTCTTTTTCAAAATACAGGGGTTCGTATTCAATTACATGTTTGTAATCGGGTTTGTAGGGTCGTAAAACAGAAACATGTAAGACGTTGTGGACATTCTTGAGTACTGGAGGTAGGGCTACCTCATATGCAACTTCTTCAATTCTTCGCAGTACTTCAAATGGTCCAATGAATCTTGGGCTTAATTTCCCTTTCTTTCCGAACCTGATCTTTCCTTTCCAGGGAGAGACCTTCAAAAACACATAACTACCCGATTCAAACTCGATATTTTTACGATGTGGATCGGCGTATTTCTTCTACCTATCATGAGCTGCTACCAGTCTTGTTCGGATCACTTTGACTATTTTTGCTGTCTACTGTACTAATTCTGGGCCTAGTAATTGTCTTTCGCTAACTTCATCCTAATAAAGTGGAGTTCTACAGTTCTTGTCGTATAACGCTTCATAAGGCGGCATGCCAATACTAGCGTGGTAACTGTTATTGTAGCCGAACTCTACAAGCGGTAGGTGATTGTCCCAATTTCCTTTAAAGTCTAACACACAAGCTCTTAGCATATCTTCTAATATCTGAATCGTTCTTTCGCTCTGTTCATCTGTTTGAGGGTGATATGACGTACTCATCCACAATTGTGTACCCATACATTCTTGTAGATATTTTCAGAAGTTCGATGTAAAGCACGGATCCCTATCGGAAATAATTGACACCGGCACTCCGTGCCTCGAAACAATCTCTTTTACATATAACCTTGCCAACTGATCTAAGTTGAATATGATTTTTATTGGAATGAAGTGTGCGGATTTCGTCAGTCGGTCAACGATAACCCATACTGCGTCGTAGCCTTTCTGAGTCGTCGAAAAGCCAACCACGAAGTCCATTGTAATATGTTCCCATTTCCATTCTGGGATCTCTAGCGGTTGTAGCAACCCACTCGGTCTCTGATGTTCTGCTTTCACTTTCTGACAGGTTAGACACTTGGCAACACACTCTACAACATCTCATTTCAGATTAGGCCACCAAAAATGTTGTCGAAGATCTTGGTACATCTTGGTACTACCAGGGTGAATCGAATATCGTGAGCTATGAGCCTCGCTCAAAATGTCTTCCTTAATCTCTGGTGCTGGCGGTACCCAAATTTTGCACTCAAATCTCAGTATTCCTTCCTTATCCATCTTAAATCTTGGTTTAGTTCCTTCAGATATCTTCCTTATCACCTTTTTGCCTTCATCGTCCTGAAGTTGAGCCTCCTTAACTTTATCCAGTAGGGTTGTACTAGATTGCATCTGAAATAACTTCTCATCAATTTTTATAGGATACTTCACTTCCAACTCCAGTTTCTCCATTTCTGAAATCAATTCCTTCTGAGCGGTCAACATCATCAACTTCTCTCGACCCTTTCTACTTAAGGCATCGGCAACCACGTTTGCCTTACCTGGATGGTATAAAATCTCACAATCGTAGTCCTTAATTAATTCTAACCACCTTCTTTGGCACATATTCAAATCTTTCTGTGTAAAAATATATTTCAGAATCTTGTGGTCTGTATATATTTCACACTTCTCCCCGTAGAGATAGTGCCTCCAGATTTTCAAAGCGAAAACCACTGCAGCTAACTCCAAGTCGTGGGTCGGATACCTCTTCTCATAATCTTTCAGTTGTCGTGACGCCTACGTAATGACTCTACCGTTCTGCATAAGCACACATCTAAGTCCCATATGCGACGCATCACTATAAACCACAAAATTTCCTGTATCGTTCGTAAGAGACAACACAGGTGTTATACTCAACCTCTTCTTCAATTCTTGAAAGCTTTCCTCACACTTCTCCGTCCAAACAAATTTCACAGCTTTTCGAGTCAAATTTATTAACGGAGTTGCGATCTTGGAAAAGTCTTGAATGAATCTTCTGTAATATCCTGCCAATCCAAGAAAACTTCATACTTTCAACGGCGTCCTCGGTTGATCCCAGTTAATTACGGTATTGACTTTGGATGGATCTACCGAAATTCCATTTTTATCGATCACGTGCCCAAGAAATTGCACCCGCTCGATCCAAAATTTTCATTTCGAAAGCTTGGCATACAACTTTTCTTTCTCAATACTTCCGACGTTAATCTCAAATGCTCTTCATGTTCTTTCTTGGTTTTTGAATATACCAAAATATCATCTATAAATACCACTATGAACTTGTCCAAAAACGGCTTGAGCACACCATTCATTAGTCCCATAAATGCTGCAGGAGCATTCGTTAGACCAAACGACATTACTAAAAATTTGTAGTGACCATATCGTGTTCTGAACGCTGTCTTCGGTACATCCTCTGGTCTCACCTTTATTTGATGATAACCACTTTTCAAATCAATCTTGGAAAAGTATTTTGCTCCCTTCAATTGATCAAACAGATCATCGATCCTCGGTAATGGATATATATTCTTAATCGTGACCTTATTTAGTTCTTTATAATCAATGCAGAGCCGCATCATTCTGTCCTTCTTTTTCATAAACAACACTGGCGCTCCCCACGGCGATACGCTCGATTGAATGTACTTCTTGTCCAGTAATTCTTGTAGTTGTACCATTAATTCTTTCATCTCTACTGGTGCCATTCAGTATGGTGCCTTCGATATTGGAGCCGTTCCTGGTGCCAAATCGATCACAAATTCAACCTCTCTATCTGGCGGAAGTCCTGGCAAATCATTTGGAAATACGTTGGCGAAGTCTCTCACTACTGGTATCTCCTCTACTTTCGAATTCTCTTTACGACTGTCAACTATGGAAGCTAAATATCCTACACAGCCTTGTCGTAACAACTTCCTAGCCTGCATCATCGTTAGACAACTCGCTTGTCTAGGCGACTTGCTACCATAAAACACAACCTTTGACGGAGTCATAAGGTTAATACGCTTCTTTTGGCAATCAATTACCGCCCCGTAATTAAATAACCAGTCCATTCCCAAGATAACGTCAAATTCCCTAAGTCGAATAGGGATATGATCTACGTTCATGATATTACCCTTAATATCCACTCTACAGTTCTTATGCTCGTACTTAACAAGGATTATTTCTCTATTCGCGATTTCTATGTTCATGGGGTATTCTAACTCATCCTTAGGTAATTCTAAATTCTTAGCAAAGTCATCGGATATAAATGAACAAGTAGCACCCGAAACAAATAATACGTAAGCATTAACTCTATTGATCGTAATGATACCTGACACCACATCCCGTGACTGCACTACATCATGCACTGTCATATTGAAAGTCCTGGCAGTCAGTCGATTGGTTGCGGTTGGTCCTGTGTTGGTCAGAGCGCTTCCACTGCTATTTCTCCGGTTTCCTCCTGATCCTGCCCCTCCAGATCCTTTCTTAGGACAGTCTCTTGCCAAATGATCCTTTGAACCACAAGTGAAGCAGGCACCCTTCTTTGGGTTAGGACAGTTAGGTGCTATGTGGCCTTCCTGACCACAATTGTAGCACACACGTTTACCCTTCATACACACTCCCAAATGAGCTTTCCCGCAGGTCGAACACGCTTCAATCCTTTTCTTCTGACCTCCTTGCTGGTTTCCGGGTGATGTGTTGTCAGACCACCTTCTCTTCTGATTATTATTACCTCCTCCCGTATTACTTCTACTAGCCTTGTTATTTCCTTCACTTTTATTCTTCTTCTTCTTCTGATCCTGATTGTATTTGGTTACCGCTATCGCTTCCACCTTCAGCAAGTATGGCTTTCTCTAGTACCCCGGCGAATGTCTTCAACTGAAACATCGATACCTTACTATACAACCAAGGCTTTAGTCCTTGTTCGAACCTTCTTGCTTTTATCTCGTCCGTGTGCACTTGATATGTGGAGAACCTTGCCAATTCATTGAATCTAGCCGCATAATCTGGTACGGACATATTCCTCTTCTTCAATTCCAGAAACTGAACCTCAAATTGGTTCTGCGAGGTAGTCGGGAAATACATCTCGAAAAACATCTCCTTGAACCTCTCCCAGGTAATCATACCTTGTCCTCCACAGACCTTGTTTGCTTCCCACCAAAAACTGGCTTCAGATTTCAGCATAAATGTTGCAAAAGCGGTCTTCTGGTCCTCTCTGACTCTTGCGACCTCAAAAACCTTCTCCATCTCCATAACCCAAGTCTGAGCTTCGATCGGGTTCATAGAGCCTTTAAACTCTGGCGGTCCCACCGCCTTGAAATCTTTGAATGAAGTATTCGGTGGAGCTTGAGGTTGATTATTCATTGCTCCAGCTAGTAAGTTCACTAATTGTTGGACGGGATTAGCATTGGCGTTATTGTTGTTATTCGTTGACTCTTCCTGAGCTGGTTGACGGTTTTGTCTTCTTCTTGGCGGCATATTTCTGTTAAAATATATGCTTATTAGATCTTTATTTATTTCTCTAAATAGTTCAGGCATTACTCAACAATTTGTCATAATCACTTAACACATTATCTCAAACAACTTGATATGTTTATTCAAATCGAAAGTTTTGACATCAAACGATAGCATCACTGCTATTTACATCAACTATCCCGAGATAAAGAATCTACAGGATTTAAAATATTAAAATATTCCTTTGTTTATAAACACATCGGAATTTACATCTAAACAAATTAAGATAAGTTTTTCACATAATTAAACAAATCCTATCACTGCCTGTTAAGGCGCCGAATAGCCTTGCTACGTTCCTTTTCCATGATGCGAGACATCGTCCTACGATCCAGCATGTACGATGGTAGTCCTTCAAACTGGATTGGGTACCTCAAAACTTGATCCTGGGCCTTATCCATTGCATTATTAAGTATAGAGTACGTCTCCCCAAGCTTAGCCTTCTTTGCACGACAATCCTCTTCTGTAAGATCAGCACGACGTGATTCTCTTACCCAACCCTTCTCTGCTATGATCAATCTTTCTAAGCTTTCCTTCAGTTCCTTCTTCAACTTCTCTATTTCTTCAGACTTTTCCTCGGTTTGACCCTTCTCGTGGACCAAATCCCATTCTACGTTTCCTAGACGTGTGTGAAGAGTCACAATCTCCCTCTCCTTCTGCTCGATGGTAATCGGCTGAATAATCGTCCGCTCAGTCAAATCCTGGACAGTGTCGCTTAACTCTACGTTACGATTATATAGCTCATCGTACATCTCAGCATCAATGGAGTTCGGTGGGAACTCCTCTTCCTCTTCCTCCTCAGGATCCTCCTTTGGATCAGTCTCAGGCTCATGCTCCTGACCAACAACAGTGATCAACGGAGTTGGCTCCCTCTGTACCAACTGCTCCCTGACAATATGAATGTCTCGGGGCTCCTCCTCAGCAGGCACTCGGGGTTCCTCCTCCCCAGCTCGACTAGCTCCTCCAATATCCGACATCCTGACGATACAGTTTCAAGTTTTAGTTACTAAGTCGTACTAGTGAGCACATAATTTAACACATAAACACATAAAGTCTTTTATTATTTTCAATGAATTAAGAAATTCATCTCTTAGAACTCGATAAGAGTTTTCCATCACTATGTTCTTCCTATAAGGCTACTACCTAAGGTTGTTTCCCCACCTAAGGTTCATAACCTACAGCTCTGATACCAACCTGTGACACTGTGACAACCCGAGAATTTTGAATATTTTTTAAAATTTTTATTAATTGCTTTAAGGTTCAAAATTAGAACCTAGACAGAAGTGTATACGTTTGAGATTTTTAAGAAAGAATTTTGAGGATTTCAAAATTCTGTGAAGGATTTAGGTGAATTATTCAGGATTAAGGAAATACGTGATTATGTTCTGTGTATATGTGTACATGACGTGGTTAAGGGTCAAGGGTTGACCAGATAAATTATATCTGTAACAAACCATAAGTATATATTAAGAACGTCAACGTTCAGTTAGAAAACCCTAGCGTTTAACAAGAAACCCTAGAATCGGTTCTGGAAAACCTAATTTCAGTTCCGGGAATCCGAAACCCTAATTTGGTATATGAAACCCTAAATTGGGAACTTCATGGCGTAAGTGTAAATAATTATAAGATTAATTAGGGTTAATATAAACAAATTAGATAGAAAACTCTAATTTCAAAATTTGAAACCCTAATTTCTGGTTTTGGAGCCTAATTTATAATTAGGGAAAAAGAAAGTGTTAATTTAATACTTTTAATTAGGATATATTAATTCTAATTTTCAAGTTATGTAATTAGAAAATTCTAATCTAATTACGGAAATCTAATTTCTAAATTAGAAATATTATTTTTCTAAATAAAACCCTAATTCGTGGGTTATAAACCTTAATGAACAATTTTTACCCTAATTGCTAAATTGGCAATTTTAATTAGGAATTTTTAATCCTAATTAGCAATATTTAAATGGTGATTAAGAAATTTTAATATAATTAGAAAATCCTAATTATAATTTAGAAATGTTAATTTTATATTTTTTTGAAAATCTAAATTTGGAAAATGTTAGAAACTAATTTGCTAAATTTAAGGGTTCAAATCCTAAACCCTAACCAAACCCTAAACCCTAAGGGTTTGGGCTAATTGACACAAATGCCATTAAATTAAAAGGAAAAAGACTAAAATGCCCTTTCTTAAAACCAAAGCAAAAGATAAGGCCAATATTGTGAGTCATCGGGCCTAAAGTTTAGCCATGTACCCTAAATCTTTAAAAGATAAGATCATGTGCCACCTTGCAACTTAGATGCATTGAATCCAAGATATTATAAGATTAAAGAGAGAGAAAGCCACTTGACATTTTATTTTTCTCCAAGCCCTTCTCTCTCTAGAAATTCGGGAGTTAGAGTGAGAGAGTGAGGTAAGATGAGCCATGATCAGTTTATAACTCACCAAGATCAGATCATAAATTCAGAAATCAAAGATCAAGCTAGAAAGGTATAAACCTTCAAAATTTGAAATCTTTAGATCTTATGTTAGATTATATGTTTTGTTGTTTAAAGATGTGTTATAAGGTGTCTGTAAGTGAACTGGGTTGTTGGATCATAGATCCATAACATCAAGATGCACGAAATCAAGATTTTTCAAAACTGACTATGAACCCTAGAACATAGCCTGACAGCCTAATGTCAGTGCTCATAGATCATTTCCTGTTTATTGTTTGTATGTTTTAAGAGTTATAACTGGTAGTATGTTGTATGGTCTTTGATCTGGAACTCGAAACATGGCCAGATCGTGTGTAGATCGAAACATATGGGCGGTCAAAAGGCGTTGACCGACCACGAAAATGTGAATTTGGGAAACCCAGATTTCCCAACAGTGTCTGACAAGCATGTTCATAGCGTCTGATCTCGTATATGTTTGATAGTTAGGCCAAGCTATTGTGTTTGTGTTGTAGCCTGACATGAGTACTACATGTTAAAGGCTTTAGATCTCACAGATCTGTATCAGGATCGTAGCAAATCACGGTCAAAACCACGTTGACCATCTGGCCGGAAGGAGATTCTGGGTAACCCAGAATCTTCAAAGACTAGTTTCGGACCATATGTTTGACCGACCTAGATCTTGTTTATGTATTGTTTTTAGACCGATATGTTGGCATGTTATTGTACTCTGACATCCATACTATAGGATGGGACCTTCTTAGCACACCAAGAAAGCTTTATATGCATGTTACAAGAATCGCAAAGTAGGTACCAAGGCTGTTCTTCATTTCTGGGAAACCCAGAAAATGAAGAACAGACCTGACATGATTTTTAGAGGCTCATATGTTTCTGTTGTGATGTAGGATTTCCATAAAACTTGATTCAAGTTGTAGTAGTACACTTATACTACATACTGCGTATTATTAGCTTCCCAGAAATCAACACGAACCTAATTTAATTTCTGGTCAAACCTACCTACTTGTTAACTGACATGAAGTTCTGAAAAAGCTCAAGAACATCCCAAGAACACATTTAGCGACGGATTCGTCGCCAGAAGCCTCTATAGCGACACTTAATTTTGGAAATTATTTATTATTTTCTGAAAATGATTATTTTAATTAAATAAATCGAAATAAATAGATTTTAATTATTAAAAATACAAAATAAATTCCGAAAAATTATTTTGAAGTCTGAAAAATAGTTTTTAATTATTTTGGGTATATTTCATAAATATTTAATATTTTTGGAATATAAATGATATTTAATTTATTTAATTATTATATTAAATAAATTATTTAAAAATTATTTTAATTCATGAAAAATCATGAAAAATATGATTATGGTTGTAACGACCCCAAAATAGGTCCATTCCATCCAACCTATTCTGAGTCGCCAAATACATGGTACAGAAAATAACTACAACTTTATTACAACAATTGTCGTGCAAAATACAACAACACATATGCTGTGAGTTTGAATACAAATATATACCAAATGTGACTCATGTTCCAACCGTGGACATCACCTCACAATGACACCTTACATAAAGGTATAGTCAGAAACTGTTTTAGAAATTAGAATCTTTGGGAAGTGCTCAAGGAAACCTTCGTACATGGGAGGCCACGCGTCTAGGTTATGATAGATATCATATGGCCACAGAATTATCCTTGGTTGACCCAATAGACCCCAAAGAAAAACGAGAAGATTACTATCATATTCTTCCCAATGGTGAGTCTTCTCTTGACTTATCATTATCTCCACTGTATTTAACTGAGAATTATACTTCAAACAAACACCAAGATTATATAGGAAGTGCTCGTAGATATATTCAGCAAGTGGATGAGCACATCCATGTCTTATGATGACACGAGGTTGTATGTCGTTAGACATCTTGTATGATAGTGGCAAACCACCCTTCCAACATTGGGTTCGCCTCACCCTATTTTCTTCACCAAATATAACTACTAAATGATGACCACCGTTCTATTCCCTTGTTACCCCCGCTCGACCCAGCTACACTCTTATTACCTGAAAGGAATTGTGAAGCAAAAGGGTGAGCACAACTAGCTCAGTAAAGAATATCATGACTAAAGATAATTCAATTATCAATAGCCTTCATCAACAATAAATCAGAGATTTAGAACATATGGTAAATGATAAAAATTTCAACCATAGTTGCAGCGGAACGAGCAATCCATTAGAAGAGTCAAATAGACTATAAAGTCTATTATCTTCTCCATGTTAAAAATCCACCAACAATATTTTATCCATGTAACATCACTCAACAGTTCCTTTCCACAATCATATGAATAACTCATAATCATAATTGTGACTATAAATTTTTCTTCGCACCCAGGACGAAGAATATTTTCATCACCTGTCTTTACCTGAAACATCAAAGATCATGGTTATACCAAATCACAATTCCTGTTTATAATCATACTAACAAATTCATCTTTGCACTACGGGCCAAAGATATTCATCAACAAACCATCTTTGCACTACGGCCAAAGATATTCAACAACAGTTCATCTTTGCACTACAGGCCAAAGATATTCAACAACAGTTCATCTTTGCACTACAGGCCAAAGATATTCATCAACAGGCCATCTTTGCACTACATGCCAAAGATATTCATCAACAATTCATATTTGCACTACAGGCCAAATATATTCATATCTCAAAGAAATATATAATCATTTCAGAATTTATATAAACAATAATTATAACCATGTTGATCAATTCACCTTTGCACTTAAGCTTAAGATATTCAATTATAAATTCAATGGTCATGATCATACCAGTCACAATTCAACTTTGCACTACAGGCCAAAGAGAACCCTAGTCATGATCATACCAATAATCTACCCATCTTTACACTCCAGTGAAAGAGAATTTCAACATCAGGGTTATAAAAATGTTATATATGATGATAAAAATAATATGATCAACATATAGTTTTAATCTCAAGAGTAATATTCGTAACTCATGAATAGTAAATCGTGAATAGTAACTCATGACTAGTAACCCCGACACAAAAAGGTAGAAATTCTACAATAAAATTCATACCAATATTTCGGTATAATGATATTGAAAGAATAACATTACTTAAATTTATAAACAATTTATTTTAATTGTTTACACTTTACTAATTAATGCATTTAATCATCATAAAATGCCAACTCTTACAATTTCATCGTCAATAACCAAAATCCTCATCAAAAATCTGCATATACCTCATATAGGATTCTCAAACCATAAAATCCTATTTTCCAATTTTTTTTTCTTCACAAAACATATTTAATTCATTTACTCATAACCAGACCATTTTCATAAAAAATATCAAATCAGTCCCAAAAATATTTCTTTTCTGAGATTTCGCAGAATATAGTCCTATATTGAACATATATTTTTCTCAGAATTTTTAAAAGTCATTTACTATTTTTCATATGGTCAAAACAGCCGAATATTTAGACATTTATCAAAAATTGTACTTTTGTCCAAAAATTCTGAAATTAACAGAGTATACTTCCATCATATACATGTACTCCCAATAAAAATTTCATCAATTTTGGAGTTAACCACAAGAAATTATAAGCGGTTACTTTTAAAATAGTCTTTTCCCGTAAGATTCATAACTCTTAATCTATACATCCAAAAATCACCATTTTTGGACACAATCAAGAAAACTCATCAAAATATCATTTCAAATTTTTCCAGAATTTTTGAAGATCAGAAAAATTACGAAACTGAAAATCATAACAACCCTTAAAATCCATTACTATCTCTTACTATCCCTTACTATCCCTTACAATCCCTTACAATCCCTTACCTCAAAAGAGCAGTACTTCTGGCTGGATATCGGATATGATGCTGAAGAAAACTTGCACTGAATAGCAACTCTCAAAGTATCTAAATACTCACAAAATACACTCAATAATCTAGAGAGAGAAAGAGAGAAAGCTTATGTTTCTGGTGTGATTTTCAATTCTAAGTTAGCCCTCTATTTATAGGAAAATTTTGGTAGGTTTGACCTGCAACCTGATGGCTTTACCTGCTACTATTCCCACCCACCACATTTGAAATATAATTCAGCACATTTCTTCACCAACCACAAGTGGGGCCCACCAATTCTAGAATTTTCCACCAAAATGATAAACTCCGAAAATTCAACAATTTCTGAACCAGTCATCTTGTAAAATTCATAACAAATCATACGTTCATTTTTAACGGTTCAAACCTTGTGGACATATACTCAACTTATATATGTATAACATATAAAAAAATTACCACGATCCAACGGTCGGATTAAAAATTATAACCCCCGCAAAATATCTCAAAAACCCTGATTTTTAATACCTCCATTCCGACAAAAATACTGATAAAAACCTCAACATTAACTCCTTCATTTTTAACCACAAAAATATATCCCTCATTTATATCCACATAAAATAAATATTTTCTTATCATATGAATCAATAATTAATTATTCACAAATAATATTACAGAATCAAATTTATGACAACCAGGCCGTTCCCAGGAAAGAGGGGGCTTTCCAATAAGAATTTCTCCTTACTGGCGCGCAATTAGGTGACCAAACCTCTCCTTAGACAGAACTTTCTAGTCATTGCCAATAATGTTATCTAATAATATTATTCAAATAATATGAATTATTGATCTGATAATGGGAAATACTGTGCAGTAACAATTATTGAACAACAATAATATAAAATTTCAACGTAGCAATTATTGAATCAATAAAATAAATTATTGAACAGTAACTACTGTAACAATTATTGAGTAGTGTCTTCTTACGTAAGAATCAATAATTTCAAAAATACTGTGCAATACCGTGTGCTACTGTGCAATAACGCGTATTACTGTATTTTAACCACCAGGTATTTCAACAGTGTTAACGGTAACAACTACGCCGTTATTTGTAAAAACTCAAATTTGTCGTTTTTCTTCACCCGACAGTTATTCGTTATGGGGCCCACAAATAGCTGCGCCGTCGTACGAATATTCTCCGACAGAAAGAATATTCCACGACCAAACGAATATTCCCCGACAACAATGAATATTTTATAACCACTTGCGTAGTTTGAAAAAATTTCATATATCACCCTTAACTTTAACTTTTATCAATTTAACTATTTACTGAATAGTAACTATAAAAAAAATTGAATACTTTTATTTCATAAAATTCGGGGTCTTACAATGGTATTAGAAAATATTTTAAGATATTTTCAGTGACTTTTAATATTTTGTGATGAAATTCATTAATAAATTAATATTAATGATAATTAGTTTATTTAATAAATATATTAAATAAATTATGGAAAAATAAAATAAATGATTTAAAAATGATATAAAAATGATTTAAGTGTTAGAAAAATATTTTAAGTTATAAAATATAACTTTTGATATTTTGTCATGAAAATATTAATATTTTAATATTAAAAGCAATTATTAGATAATAGATTTAAGTGTTTAAAAATCATAAATATATTATAATATTATGACATGTATTTCATTAATATTTGATAATAAATAAATATTAATAATAATCGGATTATGTGGTATTTAATTCATTTAAATACGTTTTAATGATTGAAAATTCACGATAAATGATAATAATTATGTGAAAATTATTACAAGCTTGTGAAAAATATTTTGACTGGTATTAAAATTATCTGAGTTAATTGTTAAGTGTTTAGGCAGAGTTTAATTGAACTTAGACTCGATAAAAGTCCGACTAGACCGTCGGGACGTTAGAATTTTATCGGAATTAAGATAGACTGTAATAGTTTGACTTGATACCGAGTCTTATGTGTGTTATAGACTGATAGAGTTATGCGTTATGTGTTTAGGTTATTCTATATTTATATATATAGTAATATTATACTGTGATGATATTATTCTAATATTGGAGATCTATATTACTAATATTAGGTCTTCGGATAAAGTGTATAAATTACGTAGCGGTAATCAACGGTTCAGGAAAGTTTGTTTTTACTTAACTATATTAAGAGTGTTTTATTCAGATAAGCTTATGGTTAATCATTGCTGGTTGCCATGAATTGTACTTTGTACATATTGCATGTATAAGTCACTCGTTGGTTCAGATATATTTGTTCATGTATAGTACTTGTTCAGTCATAAATTTATTCCTGCTAGTTCACAATTATATTGTTGAATTATAGCCAGCTTATTATTCAGACTCTTTCAATCATGATATATCGTTATATTATTGAATTTAAACTTGCTGGGCAATCCTTATGCTCACCCTTGCTATATCATGATAAAAATATTGCAGATTAAGACGAACGCGTCGGATACAAGGAAAGGTTAAAGACAGTTCCAGCTTAAAGTTAATGTGCGTGATTAGTTTTGTAATAGTGTTGTAAGATAATAATGCTATGTGTTAAGTAAGTTATGAATTGTGTATTAAGTTAAGGTTACTCGACCTTGGGAATTAATGTGTTAAATGTATTGTATAAACAATTTATGTTTATATCTTTCGCAAATATATCCATGTTACGTAAATATGTGGAAGATCCGAACCACATTATTGAGTTAGAACCGGATGAAATAGCGAAAGATTTGACGTATGAATAAGTTCCTGTTCAAATCTTAGATAAGAAGGAACATATTCTACGCTCCAAGGTTATACCTCAAGTAAAAGTTTTGTGGAGAAACCACGATGTTGAGGAAATGACTTGGGAGTTAGAATCTGAAATGAAATCAAGGTATCCTTACCTCTTCGACATACCAGGAACGTACCCTAATTTCGAGGGCGAAATTTCATAAGAAGGAGAGGTTGTAAGACCCCAACTTTTATAAATAAAGATGAATTTTTTATAAATATCATTTTTGAATATTATGGAGTTAATTTGATATAATGTTATAGTTGTGGGTAATATTTATAAATTTTGCAAAGTACGCTAGTTGTTATATAATATTCGATTGGTCGGGAAATATTTATTTTAACAGGGAATATTCGTACAACGGCATAATCATTGGTGGACCCCACAACGGAATTATTGTCGGATTGAGAAAACGACAAAAATATTTTATTAAAAATAATGGCGGAAGTTTTACCATGGATACTGTTGAACTACTCGGTAGTAAAAGTACAGTAATACGTGTGGTTGCATAGTAGCACACGGAATTGATTATTAATGCTTATGTGAGAAGTCACTCAGTTTGATTCAATTATTGTCAGTTAATAATATGAATTATTTAGCGATAATAAAGTTTTATTTTATTCGTATTATTAACGTAATAAAACAGAAACATCTTTTTATATAAAACAGAATACTTTATTAAAGTTATTCTATAAATAGAATATATTATATTTTATTTAAAAAAAAATTTTAAATATGGACCGTCAGATTAAAGTAATCAATCTGGACCGTTCATGGATTAGTTACTATGCATTCTATTTTTCTATAAATAGCAGGTCATTCCTTCATTATTTCTTACGAATTCACTGAACTCTAGATAGAGAAACTATAGAGAGAAACTATAGAGAGAGAGAAGAAAAGTATTCTGCTACTTAACTACTTCCTTATTTTAGTTCTTCTTTAAAATAGTAAGGGGTGTTATTCTTTCTTATTCATGAACATAACTGTTGTTATTCCATTTCTTATTATTCTGTTGGAATAACCTGTATACGCGGTCTACCCTATACTTGGTGACATTCTTCTATTATTCTGTTTGAACATCCTGTCTGTGTGTTTTACACCGGACCTGGTTCCGTCTTGTTATTATTCTGTTGGAACATCATGTCTGTGTGTTTTACAGCAGACCTGGTTCCGTCTTGTTATTATTCTGTTGGAACATCCTGTCTGTGTGTTTTACACCAGACCTGGTTCCATTATTTAATATTCTATCAGAATATCCTGTCTGTGCGTTTACGCCGGACCTGATTCCATTAGTTATTATTCTGTCAAAATATCCTGTCTGTGCGTCTACGCCGGACCTGGTTCCATTATTTATTATTCTGTTGAAATAACATGTCTGTATGGTTTATCGCATGCATGGTGATTTCTTTTGTTATTCCATTCTTTATTATACTTAGTTGGTTAAGTTTTGACTTCTATACTCCATGAAATTTATGGAATATCCTTGATAATTGCGTTTCATGCAGTATCTTTTCATGAAAATATTCTTCTAAGCATTCTTGAATTTTACTCCACAAAGCAGTATCATGTTGACAATTTGGACGTTGTTAATTCTTGGATAAATTAATTCTTGAACTTGTTTTATTAAATTCTTATATCATTGTCATCATCCTCATGTTTATAAAATATTGAAAGTCATCTATGGCATGTAATGCATAGATGGACTTGGTACGATTATGACCAGGGATTATTCGATATAATCATGACCGTAATGTTACAAATGATGTGGTAAAAGTCCTCATTGGCCTGTAGTACATTGATGGACAGTTGTTGGCATGATCATGACCATTAATGAATACACGAATATCCATGGCCGTAGTGCAGGGGTGATTTGATGATGTGGATTATTTTATTAAGCTGAGTCCCAGCGATAACAGTGTTGAAAAACCTTTTAAATCATAGAAGATAGTAGATTTTATTCTCTACTTGACTCTTTTAATGGATTGCTTGTTCCGCTGCAGTTAAACTTGATGTTCGTTATATTTTATCAGTTTAATACTGTTGAAGGCTAATAATAATTTATTCTGCATTATCTTAGTCATAATATTTCTTACTGGGCTAGTTGAGCTCACCCTTTCTTTCACTGTTCTCTTCAGGAAATGAGAATATAGCTGGGACGAGTCGGAGAACGGAGTGATGGACCAGATGATAGTAGTAGTAGTCCTCACTATTCTATTAAATAGTGTGACAATAATTGTAATGAGGACTCCTTTTGAGTTTGTATAGTCTCTAGTAGACAATAATTGTATTCAAACTCACAGTTATGTTTTGTCGTATTGTACACGACAGTTGTATTAATAAGTTATATTTGTATTCTGTACCATGTATCTGACGACCCAAGATGGGTGATGTATACCTAATTTTGGGGACGTCACAGTTGGTATCAGAGCTTAGGGATATGATCATTGGCTAAGATGTGAGAATAGAACTAGAAGGGGAGAGACGAGAAATTTCTTCGCTAGTATGACCTACCTAAGTTTATTTGCATGGTATTTAATTGGTCGGTCAGAATATAAGGATAATATATGACATATCAATTAACTTTTATTTTGTGGCAGTATCTGAAAATGGCATCTGAGAATGTTGAGAATAGCAATGGAGCACAGGCGACTGTTGATTCACCACATATCAATAATCAGGATAATGTGCATCAAGAAGGTGACAATCCTCATGCAAATAACAACACTGACCAGATAATGAATGATAGAATGTTCAGAAGCTTTATGTAGTTCATTTAACAGCAGGCGAGAACGGCTCTTGTCCAAAATGTAGGTGGAAACATTGAAAACTCTCGGACGGTCACCGCTAAACAGTTCAAGGAGCTGCGACAACCGGAGTTTAAGGGAGAGCCAAAACCACTTATAGCAGAAACATAGATAAAGTAGATCACCAAGATATTTTATATCTTGGGATGCTCCGAGGAGCAAAAGGTTCCCTTTGTCGCCTTTATGTTGCGAGGAGAGGCAAATTACTGGTGGAAATCGATTAAGCGTACTCAATCTGCCGCACTGAAGATGTCTTGGGAGAAGTTCCAAGAGCTGTTCAATGACAAATACTTTCCCGAAAGTGTTCGTCACATGAAGGAGGTGGAGTTCATCAAATTGGAGCAGAATAATATGATCGTGTCGTAGTATGAGGCTAAATTTGCTGAGTTGTCCCAGTTTGCGTCCCAGTTGGTGGATAAAAAAGAGCAAATGACGCGAATGTTTTTGTGAGGTTTGAAACTTGAGATACGTCAACATCTTATTTCTCATAAACTGTGTTTGTATTCAGATGTTGTGAATAGGGCTCAATTAGTGGAGCGCGATAACGAGTCAACGCAACCAAAAGAGAGCAGTCAGCAAAATGATAATACCAGTGAGAGCAGTCATCGAAGCGGTGACAACAAGCGTGGAGGGAATCAACATGCCAGAAATGGTAACCACTTCGGTGGTAATCAGGGCCAAAATAATAAGAATGGTTATTTCAAGAAGAGAAGATTCAACAATGATGGAAAGATGTCAGCACCAGCACCCGTTGTTAAGGAAGGAGAACGACCACCTATCATATGTTTCAAATACGGAGGGGAGGGGCACATTAGTCCAAAATGCGCGATGCCGTCTAAAGTATGTTATAATTGTGGAAGAGAAGGTCATTTAGCTCGATTTTATCGTTTACCAATAATAAGTTCAGCTAGGATGGAGACACCAAAGGCCGTCCCAGAAAAGTCAAAACCGATAGTGCAAGGGAGAGCGTTTGTTATGACCTCCCAGAAAGTAAGGAACCCGAATGAGGTCATCACAGGTAAGCTTATCATAAACGCTAACGAAGTCTATACTTTATTTGATACCGGTTCTACCCATTCTTTTATTTCTCCTACGTCTGCTCATCGATTAAATTTGACTCCGAAGAAATTAGACTTTGACTTATCTGTTGAAACTCCATTGGGAGAAACCTTCATTACATCCACGATTTATAAGTCTTGTTTGGTTCAAGTTGGTACCCACACATTACCTGTCGATCTTATTTCATTAAAAATACTTGCATTTGATGTGATTCTAGGGATTGATTGGTTAACTACTCATCATGCAAAAATTAATTATTTTTCGTAAGGTTGTTAGCTTTCATATTCCTAATCGACCAATTATGCGAATTCAAGCAACCAAACCATTAAAATCAATCGTTGTCATCTCAAGCCATAAAGCTATTCGTTTATTGAAAAACGGATGTCAAGCATTCTTAGCTCATGTCACGGATCTAAATAAAAATACGTCAGTTTTGAATGATATTTCTATTGTTAATAAATTCCCTGACGTATTCCTTGAAGAACTTCCTGGTCTACCCCCAGAGCGTGAAATTGAATTTTGTATCGACCTTGAACCCGGTACAAAACCTATTTTCAAAGCCCCATATCGAATGGCTCCTATTGAACTTCAGGAGTTAAAGATCCAACTGCAGGAATTGTTAGACATTGACTTTATTCGTCCTAGTACTTCTCCTTGGGGTGCTCCTGTGCTATTCGTGAAGAAGAAAGATTGAAGTACGTAACTTTGTATTGATTATAGGGAGTTGAATCATGTCACCATCAAAAATAGGTACCCATTGCCACGTATTGATGACCTGTTTGACCAGTTGCAAGGAGCACAATTCTTTTCAAAGATCGATCTTCGTTCTGGATATCATCAGCTGAAGGTTAGAACTGAGGATATTCCAAAGACGGCTTTTAGAACTCGGTACGGGCATTATGAATTCCTAGTCATGTCCTTTGGATTGACTAATGCTCTTGCTGCCTTCATGGATATGATGAACCGGGTATTCAAGGAATATTTGGATCACTTTGTGGTCGTCTTTATTGATGACATCCTTATTTATTCCAAAAGCCGTGAAGATCATGAGCAACACTTGAGGCTGGTACTCCAAAAGCTTCGTGAATACAAGCTTTATGCCAAGTTAAAGAAGTGCGAGTTCTGGCTGGAGGAGGTAGCATTCCTTGGGCACGTAGTATCAAGTCGTGGAATATCTGTTGACCCGGCAAAGATTGAAGCTAGTCAAAGCTGGGAGCAACCTAAATCAGTGACCGAAGTACGTAGCTTTCTTGGTTTAGCTGGTTATTATCGAAGATTCGTGGAAGGATTTTCTCGAATCGCTACTCCATTAACTCAGCTGATTCGGAAAGATACAAAGTTCGGTTGGAGCGAAGAATGCGAGAAGAGTTTTCAAGAACTCAAGAGGAGACTCATTTCAGAACATGTTCTAAAAATACCATTTGGCTCGGAGGGATTTGTCATCTACAGTGATGCTTCGAGCAAAGGGTTGGGATGCGTTCTTATGCAACATGAAAAAGTCATAGCCTATGAATCAAGACAACTCAAGGAATATGAGAGGAATTATCCTACTCATGATCTAGAGTTGGCAGCTGTTGTCTTTGCACTTAAAATGTGGAGGCATTACTTGTATGGGGAGAAGGTGGAGATTTTTACGGATCATAAAAGCCTCAAATATTTCTTCACTCAAAAGGAACTCAACATGCGACAACGACGTTGGCTTGAACTGTTGATAGATTATGATCATACCATTCAATACCATCCTAGAAAAGCGAACGTGGTAGCTGACGCATTGAGTAGAAGATCATATGCAAGTACGAGTGTGATATTGTCAACACAAAGGCCCATTTTGTATGACTTGCAAAGGATGGAGATAGAGTTAAAGACTCCAGGGACCCATGTGATAATGGCGAATATACGAGTAGAACCAACTTTAATCGATAAAGTTAAAGCTGCTCAAGCTACAGACCTGGAGCTGATGCGTATGAGGAAGAAAGTGCAAGAAGGTGCTATACCGGAAGTAAGAATCGATGAAGAAGGAATACTTCGAGTCAACTCCAGACTTTGTGTTCCTAACAATCCTGATTTAAAGTATGAAATCATAATGGAGACGCACAACACACCGTTTGCAATCCATCCTGGAAGTATCAAAATGTATCATGATCTTTGTCATACATTTTGGTGGAGCAATATGAAGAGAGAGATAGCGCTGTTTATCTCGAGGTGTTTAACTTGTCAACGAGTTAAAGCGGAGCATCAAGTACCAAAAGGTACATTGCAACCGCTTGAAATTCTAGAATGGAAGTGGGAGCACATTACCATGGATTTCGTTACCGGTCTTCCTAAGGTTTCTCAAGGTATAGATGCGATTTGGGTCATTGTTGATAGATTGACCAAGTCTGCTCATTTCTTATCGATATGAGAAACTTATACACTTGAACGTCTTGCTCGTATGTACATAAACGAGATTGTAAGACTGCATGGTATGCCAATATCCATTATTTCTGATCGAGACCCAAGATTCACTTCACGATTTTGGGTTAGTTTACAAAAAGCTATGGGCACGGATTTACGATTTAGTTCGGCATATCATCCTCAGACGGACGGACAATAAGAGAGGACTATTCAGACTCTTGAAGATCTATTAAAACTCTATGTCCTTGATTTCAAAGAAAGTTGGGACAAGTTCTTACCATTGGTGGAGTTTTCCTATAACAACAGTTATCAAGCAAGTATTGGCATGGCTCCATTCGAAGCATTGTATGGTAGAAAATGTCGTTCTCCAGTATGCTGGGATGAGGTGGGTGAAATAACGTTGTTGGGACCGGAGTTGGTACGTATGACTACAAAAAAGATTCAAACGATCCGATAACGTATAAAAACCTCACAAGATCGACAAAAGAGTTATGTTGATCTTCATCGAAAGGACGTGGAATTTGATATAGGAGATCATGTGTTCTTACGTGTTGCTCCGTGGAAAGGAGTTATGAGATTTGGAAAGAGAGGAAAGCTCAATCCTCGATTCATCGGTCCATTTTTAATCCTCGATCGAGTAGGAACTGTGGCTTATAGACTCGCTTTACCGCCAAGTATGTCTCGTGTTCATAACATTTTTCACATATCCATGTTACGTAAATATGTGGAAGACCCGAACCACATTATTGAGTTAGAACCAGATGAAATAGCGGAAGATTTGACGTATGAAGAAGTTCCTGTTCAAATCTTGGATAAGAATGAACATATTCTACGCTCCAAGGTTATACCTCAAGTCAAAGTTTTGTGGAGAAACTACGATGTTGAGGAAATGACTTGGGAGTTAGAATCTGAAATGAAATCAAGGTATCCTTACCTCTTCGACATACCAGGTACGTACCCTAATTTCGAGGGCGAAATTTCATAAGAAGGGGAGGATGTAAGACCCCAACTTTTATAAATAAAGATGATTTTTTTATAAATATCATTTTTGAATATTATTGAGTTAATTTGATATAATGTTATAGTTGTGGGTAATATTTATAAATTTTATAAAGTACGTAAGTTGTTATATAATATTTGATTGGTCGGGGAATATTCGTTTTAATAGGGAATATTCGTACAACGGCACAATCATTGGTGGACCCCACAACGGAATTATTGTCGGATTGAGAAAACGACAAAAATATTTTATTAAAAATAACGGCAGAAGTTTTACCATTGATACTGTTGAACTACTCGGTAGTAAAAGTACAGTAATGCGTGTGGTTGTATAGTAGCATATGGTATTGATTATTAATGCTTATGTGAGAAGTCACTCAGTTTGATTCAATTATTTAGCGACAATGACATTTTGTTTTATTCGTATTATTAACGTAATAAAACAGAAACATCTTTTTATATAAAACAGAATACTTTATTAAAGTTATTCTATAAATAGAATATATTATATTTTATTTAAAAGATTTTTCTTTAAATATGGACCGTCAGATTAAAGTAATCAATCTAGACCGTTCATGGATTAGTTACTATACATTCTATTTTTCTATAAAGAGCAGCTCATTCCTTCATTATTTCTTACGAATTCACTGAACTCTAGAGAGAGAAACTATAGAGAGAGAGAGAGAGAGAAGAAAAGTATTCTGCTACTTAACTACTTCCTTATTTCAGTTCTTCTTTAAAACGGTAAGGGGTGTTATTCTTTCTTATTCATGAAGAGAACTGTTGTTATTCCATTTCTTATTATTCTGTTGGAATAACCTGTATACGCGGTCTACCCTATACTTGGTGACATTCTTCTGTTATTCTGTTGGAACATCCTGTCTGTGTGTTTTACACCGGACCTGGTTCCGTCTTGTTATTATTCTGTTGGAACATCCTGTCTGTGTGTTTTACACCGGACCTGGTTTCGTTTTTATTATTATTCTGTTAGAACATCCTGTCTGTGTGTTTTACACCGGACCTGGTTCCGTCTTGTTATTATTCTCTTGGAACATCCTGTCTGTGTGTTTTACACCAGACATGGTTCCATTATTTATTATTATGTCGGAATATCCTGTCTATGCGTTTACGCCGGACCTGGTTCCATTAGTTATTATTCTGTCGGAATATCCTGTATGTGCGTTTACGCCGGACCTGGTTCCATTATTTATTATTCTGTTGAAATAACCTGTCTGTGCGGTCTATCGCATGCATGGTGATTTTTTTTGTTATTCCATTCTTTATTATACTCAGTTGGTTAAGTTTTGACTTCTATACTCCATGAAATTTGTGGAATATCCTTGATAATTGCGTTTCATCCAGTATCTTTTCATGAAAATATTCTTCTAAGCATTCTTGAATTTTACTACACAAAGCAGTATCATGTTGACAATTTGGACGTTGTTAATTCTTGGATAAATTAATTCTTGAACTTGTTTTATTGACTTCTTATATCATTGTCATCATCCTCATGTTTATAAAATGTTAAAAGTCATCTGTGGCCTGTAGTGCATAGATGGACTTGGTATGATTATGACCAGGGATTATTCGGTATAATCATGACCGTAATGTTACAAATGATGTGGTAAAAGTCCTCATTGGCCCGTAGTGCATTGATGGACAGTTGTTGGCATGATCATGACCATTAATGAATACACGAATATCCTTGGCCGTAGTGCGGGGGTGATTCGATGATGTGGATTATTTTATTAAGCTGAGTCCCAGCGATCATAGTGTTGAAAAACCTTTTAAATCATAAAAGATAGTAGAGTTTATTTTCTACTTGACTCTTTTAATGGATTGCTTGTTCCGCTGCAGTTAAACTTGATGTCTATTATATTTTATCAGTTTAACATTGTTGAAGGCTAATGATAATTTATTCTGCATTATATTAGTCATAATATTTCTTACTGTGCTAGTTGAGCTCACCCTTTCTTTCACTGTTCTCTTCAGGAAATGAGAACGTAGCTGGGGCAAGTCGGGAAACGGAGTGATGGTCCGAATGATAGTATTAGTTAGTAGTCCTCACTATTCTATGTAATAGTGTGTTAATAAATGTAATAAGGACTCCTTTTGAGTACGAATACTCTCTAGAAGATAATATTTGTATTCAAACTCACAGTTTATGTTTTATCGTATTGTACACGACAGTTGTGTTAGTAAGTTATATTTGTATTCTGTACTATGTATCTGACAACCCAAGATGGGTGATGTATACCTAATTTTGGGGGCGTCACAAATAGAGTTAGAAAACTTGCCTTTAGCACAAGCTACACCCTTACCACTTGAATTTCAATACCCTAAACATATGTCATCGTGACATAGTTAGTCATTATCACATAACCAATACATTCACCACGTAGGTTTGATTATTCAATCACATAATCAAATTATAACACAAGTTACTCCTTAATAACATATTTATTCACCGTATAGAAACACTAAAATCAATATTTTATAGTCCTACTATTATCATATAGTGTTTCTTAAAATTTTCGTGTACAAAAAGTACACTGTCAGACCATTCTGCTAACTGGCGCTGCGGCGCGGTGAATGAACTACGAAGCCGCGCTGCGGCATGGTGATGGCGCTGCGGCGCCACTAATGCACTGCTGGAGCCGTGCCGCGGCGCGAAACTGCAGTTTCGACTGACAGCTTCGGCAACCGTGCAAGAAAAAGCCAAAATTGGCCTAAAAGCTCGAATCTAATAGACTGATTATCACGTAATTTACGTATAAACTTCATATAAACATATTGTGAAGACTTCTAACATGTTTCTACTCATAAAATAATTTAAACATCAAATATACAACACTCAATTTCAATATTTTTGGCAAAAACTCCATTTTTGATATTTTCAATGAAAATCAACACTGTGATTTTGTTTTTCAACCAAAACAGTAAATTCAAAACATCATAGTTATGATTATACATACTCTATCAATTTCTTTAATCAATATATCAATCTAACAACTAATTAAACCTTAATTTCTATTTTAAATTAAGCCATACTCATATTTTTTATATGAACACTCTGTAATATAATTTCTTCACAAAACACATACATGCATGAATTAATTTCTCTATAATCATGCATAAACTCATGAGATAACCTTATAATCAATAATCATACCAACTTATATACATAACAACAATTTATCTTTTGTAAAAAAATTCACAGAGAACTTTTTGGGAAGAGAAAAACTAAACTTTTAAAGAGAAAGATTAAGCTCCTACCTTTGATTAAGAAGATGATGACTACTTTTGATTATCAATTCCTTTTCTCCAATTCCTTTATCAAAACCTGTTAGGATTTCTCTCAATTTCTCTCTAATTTTCTTCTTCTTCTTCTCTTTTTCTTCACTGAGTCTTTCTTCCTAATTCTACTACGTATAATAATATAACGTATATAGTAATAATAGATATATTAAATATATAATATAATACTAACTTAACTGACATCAGTTAAAAACTTTTGAAAATCAAAAGTCATAAGGCTTGTTTGGCTAACCACTAAAATATAACTCATTAATCCTTATGACTTGTTTGGTAAAACACAATTATATTAAAGACTTAGTATGCAATAAGACTTATTTGGCCAAAACTAAAATACACTCTTATAATTTATTTTAATAACTCCTTAATAGCAAGGTTATTAGTCACACTTTTATTTAATTAATAAATCAATTAAAGCATTAATCTATTAAATTACTTTAGCACATAATTTAATATCACATAACTATAATTTCTTTTATAATTGTAATTTTATTTAACCAACTAATATTTTAAATTATACTTTCCCATTTAAAATATTATAATTTATTTAAATCACTATAAGCTCTCTAGCTTACTTAATAAATTCAATTATTATATAATCTCATAACAATTAATTTTCTTATCTCCTTAATTATTTATTCAACAAATAAATAACTAATTCACATCAACTCAATTTGCCATATAATTCAATAAATATTTAATATTGCAAATAAATATCCTTGATAATTGTGTTTCATGCAGTATCTTTTCATGAAAATATTCTTCTAAGCATTCTTGAATTTTACTCCACAAAGCAGTATCATGTTGACAATTTGGACGTTGTTAATTCTTGGATAAATTAATTCTTGAACTTATTTTATTGAATTCTTATATCATTGTCATCATCCTCATGTTTATAAAATGTTGAAAGTCATCTATGGCATGTAATGCATAGATGGACTTGGTATGATTATGACCGGGGATTATTCGGTATAATCATGATCGTAATGTTACAAATGATGTGGTAAAAGTCCTCATTGGCCCGTAGTGCATTTATGGACAGTTGTTGGCATGATCATGACCATTAATGAATACACGAATATCCTTGGCCGTAGTGCAGGGGTGATTCGATGATGTGGATTATTTTATTAAGCTGAGTCCCAGCGATAACAGTGTTGAAAAACCTTTTAAATCATAGAAGATAGTAGATTTTATTCTCTGCATGACTCTTTTAATGGATTGCTTGTTCCGCTGCAGTTAAACTTGATGTTCGTTATATTTTATCAGTTTAACACTGTTGAAGATTAATGATAATTTATTCTGCATTATCTTAGTCATAATATTTCTTACTGGGCTAGTTGAGCTCACCCTTTCTTTCACTGTTCTCTTAAGAAAATGAGAATATAGCTGAGACGAGTCGAGGAACGGAGTGATGGACCAGATGATAGTATTAGTAGTCCTCACTATTCTATTAAATAGTGTGATAATAATTGTAATGAGGACTCATTTTGAGTTTGTATAGTCTCTAATAGACAATAATTGTATTCAAACTCACATTTAAGTTTTGTCGTATTGTACACGACAGTTGTATTAGTAAGTTGTATTTATATTCTGTACCATGTATCTGACGACCCGAGATGGGTGATGTATACCTAATTTTGGGGGCGTCACACAATTTATATCGCCTTATCCGAAGACCTAATATTAGTAATATAGATCTCCAATATTAGAATAATATCATCACAATATAATACTATTATATATAGACATACATAGAATAACCTAAACACATAACACATAACCCTATCAGTCTATAACACACATAAGACTCGATATCAAGTCAAACTATTACAGCTTATCTTGATTCCGACAAAATTCTAACGTCCCGATGGTCTAGTCGGACTTTTATCGAGTCTAAGTTCAATTAAACTATGCCTAAACACTTAACAATTAACTCATATAATTTTAATAATAGTCGAAATATTTTTCGTAAGCTCGTAATAATTTTTAAATAATTATTACCATTTATCATAAATTTTCAATCATTAAACACGTATTTAAATAAATTAAATACCACATAATTCTTTTATCATTAATATTTATTTATTATAAAATATTAATGAAATACATGTCATAATATTATAATATATTTATAATATATTAAAGTATTTTTAGTACCTTAAAATCACATTTATATGATTTTTAAACACTTAAATTTATTTTTCGATAATTGCTATTAATATTAAAACATTAATATTTTCATGACAAAATATCAAAAGTTATATTTTATAACTTAAAATATTTTTATAACATTTAAATCATTTTTATATGATTTATAAAGCATTAATTCTATTTTTCCATAATTTATTTAATATATTTATTAAATAAACTAATTATCATTAATATTAATTAATTAATGAAATTCATCCTAAAATATTAAAAGTCATCAAAAATAACTTAAAATATTTTCTTATACCATAATATTATTTTTCATAATTTTTCATGTATTAAAACTATTTTTAAATAATTTATTTAATATTATAATTAAATAAATTAAATACCATTTATATTCCAAAAATATTAAATATTTATGAAATATACTCAAAATAATTAAAAACTATTTTTCAGAATTTAAAATAATTTTTTTGGAATTTATTTTGTATTTTTAATAATTAAAAACTATTTTTATCTATTTATTAATTAAAATAGTTAATTTCTTGAATAAATTGTCGCTAAAAGAGGCTTAGGCGACAAATCTGTCGCTAAAGGTGTTCTTGGTGTTCTTCAGCAAGAAGCCAAGAACCCAGAAACTCATAAGCAGTAACAAGGTACCACATTTGACCGTGCATAGATTCTTGGTCTTCATGATTCTAGGTTATCTAAAGTGTTACACATGTAGTAGATATGTCATACTACACAAACAAACTGGTTCCAGAGTCATACAACAAAATAACAGAGAGATATGATCAATCAAAAAGTCTGACAAGCCTGTTCTTCATTTCTTGGTTTTCCAGAAAATGAAGAACAGTATAAGGTGCTATATTTAGGTCCTTAGATCTTGAGCTATAAGGCTGATTTATGTGATTTATGAGTCCATACTTATAGTAATAATGTCATAGTACAATAACATATCATTAAATCTGTCTAACAACAACACAAATGAACAATTGAGACTGGTCAAACCTCGCCTCAAAAATCGGCTGATGAAGATCTGGGTTACCTAGAATCTCCATCCGGCGTGATGGTCAACGGTTGTTTGACCGGTATTATCTTTGATTCTATGATCGATATGATGGTTCTAATGGCTTAGATGTGTAATATGAATGTCAGGCTACATTACCAAAACAACAACGTGACCTAAAACATAACAGACAAGTAAGATCATGGACTTCAATATCACTGTCAGACTTTCTGGGTTACTGGGTTTGCCCAGATTCCAGAAGTCGTGCTCGGTCAACGTACTTTGACTGTCTATAAAACGAAATCCAGACATGCTATGATCCTGTTTTCAATTTCAGATCGTAGACCACATGACATAGAACAGATCTAAAGCATAAAACACAGAAAACGATTAACACATAAAGATCTAGAGGGCCTGACATTCGACTGTCAGGTCAATTTTTGAACTATTTCCATATTTTCAAAAATGCTAGATTTGAGGACTTTGATGTTATGGATCTTGGATTTTACAACCCAGATCACTTATAGACACCCTAATATATAACTTTAACCAATCAATTACAGCATCTAACAACAAATCATAAGATTTCAAATTTTGAAAGTTTATACCTTTCTAGCTTGGATTTTTGATTTCTGACTTATGATCTTTTTCTTGGCTTGCTAATACTTGATCATGGCTCAACATTTAACTCTCTCTCACTCTAGATTTTGGAAAATTAGAGAGAGAAAGGACTTGGAGAGAATGCTAAGTAAAGTAAGTATTTCTTACTTTTTAAGTTATACAATTTGATTCAATGTATCAATTGTTGCTAGGTGGCAAGATTGGCTGATCTTTTAAGATAATAAGAACATGAGATAAACATAGAGTGATGACTCACCAAGATTTCACAAATCTTTTGATTAAATTTAAAGAAAAGGATATTTTGGTCTTTTTCCTTTTAATTTTAATTGTATTCTAGTAAATGGCCAAACCCTTTGGGTTTAGGGTTTAGTTAGGGTTTAGGGTTTGGAAAGCTTTTAGGATTTAGGGTTTGAACCCTCAAGTTTAGCAACAATTTGATTTTTCTAAAATTCCAATTTAGGTTTCCAAAAATAGAAATTTAATATTTCTAACTTATAATTAGGTTTTACTAATTATATTAAAATTTCTAATCATAACTTAAGCTTGCTAATTAGGATTAACATTTCCTAATTAAAATCGCTACTTACGTAATTAGGGTCAAAATCACGGATTAGGGTTTACAAACCACTAATTAGGGTTTCTAATAGAAAAATAATTTTCCTAAATTAGAAATTAGATTTCGTAATTAGATTAATGTTTTCTAATTACTAATAACTTGAAAATTAGGATTAATATTTTCTAATTAACATTAAAATTATTAAATCAACAATTAAGTTTTCCCTAATTATAAATTAGGGTTTCAGATTTTGAAATTAAGATTTTCTAACCAATTTGTTAAGATTAACCCTAATTAATCATATAATTATTTACACTTACGCCATTAAGTTCCCAATTTAGGATTTTATACATCGAATTAGGGTTTTGAATTCCCGGAACTGAAGTTAGGGTTTTCAAAACCGATTTTAGGGTTTCTTGGTTTTCTAACCGAACGTTGATGTTCTTAATATATACTTAGGGTTTGATACAGATATCGTTTATCTGGTCAACCCTCGACCCTTAACCACATATTGTACACATATACACAGAACATAATCACGTATTTCCTTAATCATGAATAATTCACCTAAATCCTTCACAGAATTTTGAAATCCTCAAAATTCCTTCTTAAAAATATCAAACGCATACAATAATTTTCTGTCTAGGTTCTAATTTTGAACCTTAAATCAATTAATAAAAATTTTAAAAATATTCAAAATTATCGGGTTGTCACATTCACCCCTTCTTCTAAAAATTTCGTCCCCGAAATTTATCTTGCACCTTACACCATACATCATTCACCATACACCATACCTTCTCACCATCACATGCTACCCAATACACCACTCACAAGAGTAAAAATCTTCAAATTTTGTTGAGGAGTTATATAGACTATTTGTTTGTCATTTTCGCAAAGGTTTTAGGGAAATTCATCCGCAAACCGTCATTACTTACGGACACAAAGGGTGATTAGCCCGATATGCCCTGTACTGGCCAAGTACTGCTTTTATCTGTTTCTCGTCACTGCCAAAGGCACAAAAATTCTACCTCAGTCTTATTGGATTTCGCACCAAAACAATTTGGTTCGAAAAATTTCTTTCAATGAATACTTAGAGTTTTCATAAACTTTAGTCTAGCTGAATCGAATAGCATTGACCCATATCAATAATTCAATTCAATCGAATTATTTAGGTGTAGCCAAACCCCGTTGGCAAATTAAACTTTTGAAAACATTTTTGAAAACTAATAAGGATTGCCCAACAAGTTTAAATTCACTAACGTTATGCTCACCCTTGCTATATCATGACGATCAAAACATTGCAGATCAAGACGAACGCGTCAGATACAAAGAAAGGTTAAAGACAGTTTCAGCTTAAAGTTAATGTGTGTGATTAGTTTTGTAATAGTGTTGTAAGATTATAATGTTATGTGTTAAGTAAGTTATGAATTGTGTATTAAGTTAAGGTTACTCGACCTTGGGAATTAGTGTGTTAAATGTATTGTATAAATAATTTATGTTTATATCTTCCGCAAATATAGTAATAGTGATAGAATGATCGAACCGGATCCGAGGTGATTTAGGACCTGGATTCGGGGCCCTCACAGTTGGTATCAGAGCTGTTGGTTATAAAGCTTAGGTAGGAATACCTGAGACTAATAATCGCAGTGATTAGGATAAGTACTAACTCACATAGAGTTAATTGGTCGGTAAGATTCAAAGACGAATCTCGGCGAGTTATAAGATACAAAGTTCCCTAACTCTGATAATAAAGTTGAACAGTAGTGATGAATAGATTGAGTCTAAAAGACTGAAAGTGCAGTGATAAGAGATCGTAAAACAAAACGATCTAGATATAGAAATGAATCGTAATGTATACGATGAGATCACTCCTTGATCAGATAAGGTTATAGTATGAAGAAGGATCAAGCGAATGATTGAAAAGTTACAACAAGTTTGCTAGGTGATAGTTGTACTATGAATTGGTAAAGATTTAGGAAAGGATTATGAATACGAGTTGAATGAAATTCGTATTGAGAAGGGTGTTAGTGTTAGGTGGGGATTCAATTGAGGACTCATGTCAGCAGCTGAGTTGTATGATTCCTTGTATGGGCGGGGAATTGTACTTGGTGTAAAAACTACTTAGTTTCTGGCATTGATAATCATTGAAATATTTGTGTCGCGCTATTTGCTATATGCATGTTAAGAGGGTGATTCCTTTCTCATGTGTATAACAGATAGATAGGTCATAGGTAGAGAATATCAGGTTAAGTACGAGTTCTTAAAATTTATAATTATGTGACATTCTTGATTCATACTTATGTGACATTCTTGATTCATAGTTATATGAAATGTTTATGAACCCCTCAGCGAATGGACGCCAAAGGTCTGACTAGGACAAGTTCTTAAACTCATATGATTGTGGCAAGTAAATGAACTCATAAGTGTGGTTTGACGAACTGGGTATAGTTGTGTGTAAACAGAATATTGAGGATAATAGGAACAGATAGATTGTTAAGCAAATGATTATTAGTGGAGACATAAGTTTTCCGAAACTCCTAGCTATGCTAGACTTCGAAATGATTGACATCAAGCTAAATACGCACTATGTGCCTTTAAAAAAATGTAGACTCGTAATCACTTTTGAAACGGTTTAAAGTATAGTCTATGCTACTTATTTCAATTAGACGCAAATGATTTGAAATATCAAAATATATTTTAACTATCACTCATGTACCATGTAACCTGGTGCAGAAATGATAAAAAGTTGATGGAGTTGTAAATACAGGAATACTTAGTGCGAATCCGATCTAAAAATTATTGTTCCACTATTGTATGACGAGTTATGACAAAGTCATACGATGATGACATCCTCAAACGGACTGTTAGTACAGTACGGCATCATGACGTCATTCTCAAAAATATTTTCAAAATCTTTTTTTTAATTTGCCAACGGGGTTTGGCTACACTTAAATAATTCGATTGAATTGAATTATTGATATGAGTCTATGCTATTCTATTCAGCTAGACTAATGTTATGAAAACTCTAAGTGTTCATTGAAATAAATTTCCCGACCCAAATTGTTTTGGTGGGGAATCCTATGATAAGTCTGAGGTGAACAACCCTGAAAATGGGGATATACTATTGGATAAAATATTCCAATCTAAGAACGCATATAGTCGTTCCGATTACTAAGGTACAATAGATTGATCATCTAAAGTACCCGCATCGGTAGTTTGCCTTCTTTGTGATTGTAAACATACTGTTAACCTTTGTACGGGGTAGAGTACAATTTTCTTAATTGCAATAGGTAGCAGGAAGTAATACCTATAAACCTCAGTAGTTCATGGTCTATATGACCCCTCAGCACAATTTGAAAACTTTTACTCTTGTGAGTGGTGTATTGGGTAGCATGTGATAATGAGAATGTATGGTGAATGGTGAATGGTGTATGGTGTAAGGAGTAAGGTAAATTTCGGGGACGAAATTTTTAGAAGAAGGGGAGAATGTGACAACCTGAGAATTTTGAATATTTTTTAAAAATTTTATTAATTGCTTTAAGGTTCAAAATTAGAACCTAGACAGAAAATAAGTGTATACGTTTGAGATTTTTAAGAAGGAATTTTGAGGATTTCAAAATTCTGTGAAGGATTTAGGTAAATTATTCAAGATTAAGGAAATACGTGATTATGTTATGTGTATATGTGTACATGATGTGGTTAAGGGTCAAGGGTTGACCATATAAATTATATCTGTAACAAACCCTAAGTATATATTAAGAACGTCAACGTTCGGTTAGAAAACCCTAGTGTTTAACAAGAAACCCTAGAAATCGGTTCTGGAAACCCTAATTTCAGTTCCGGGAATCTGAAACCCTAATTTGGTATATGAAACCCTAAATTGGGAACTTCATGGCGTAAGCGTAAATAATTATAAGATTAATTAGGGTTAATATAAACAAATTGGTTAGAAAACCCTAATTTTAAAATTTAAAACCCTAATTTTTGGTTTTGGAACCCTAATTTATAATTACGAAAAAAGAAAGTGTTAATTTAATACTTTTAATTGGGATATATTAATTCTAATTTTCAAGTTAAGTAATTAGAAAATTCTAATCTAATTACGGAAATCTAATTTCTAAATTAGAAATATTATTTTTCTAAATAAAATCCTAATTCGTGGGTTATAAACCTTAATGAACAATTTTGACCCTAATTGCTAAATTGGCAATTTTAATTAGGAATTTTTAATCCTAATTAGCAATATTTAAATGGTGATTAAGAAATTTTAATATAATTAGAAAATCCTAATTATAATTTAGAAATGTTAATTTTATATTTTTTTGAAAATCTAAATTTGGAAAATGTTAGAAACTAATTTGCTAAATTTGAGGGTTCAAACCCTAAACCCTAACCAAACCCTAAACCCCAAGGGTTTGAGCTAATTGACACAAATGCCATTAAATTAAAAGGAAAAGGACCAAAATGCCCTTTCTTAAAACCAAAGCAAAAGATAAGGCCAATATTGTGAGTCATCAAGCCTAAAGTTTAGCCATGTATCCTAAATCTTTAAAAGATAAGATCATGTGCCACCTTGCAACTTAGATGTATTGAATCAAAGATATTATAAGATTAAAGAGAGAGAAAGTCACTTGACATTTCAATTTTCTTCAAGCCCTTCTCTCTCTAGAAATTCGGGAGTTAGAGTGAGAGAGTGAGGTAAGATGAGCCATGATCAATTTATAACTCACCAAGATCAGATCACAAATTCAGAAATCAAAGATCAAGCTAGAAAGGTATAAACCTTCAAAATTTGAAATCTTTAGATCTTATGTTAGATTATGTATTTTGTTGTTTAAAGATGTGTTATAAGGTGTCTGTAAGTGATCTGGGTTGTTGGATCATGGATCCATAACATTAAGATGCACGAAATCAAGATTTTTCAAAACTGACTATGAACCCTAGAACATGGCCTGACAGCCTAATGTCAGTGCTCATAGATCATTTCCTGTTTATTGTTTGTATGTTTTAAGAGTTATAACTGGTAGTATGTTGTATGGTCTTTGATCTGGAACTCGAAACATGGCCAGATCGTGTGTAGATTGAAACATATGGGCGGTCAAAAGGCGTTGACCGACCACGAAAATGTGAATCTGGGAAACCCAGATTTCCCAACAGTGTCTGACAAGCATGTTCATAGCGTTTGATCTCGTATATGTTCGATAGTTAGGGCAAGCTATTGTGTTTGTGTTGTAGCCTGACATGAGTACTACATGTTAAAGGGTTTAGATCACTCAGATCTATATCAGGATCGTAGCAAATCACGGTCAAAACCACGTTGACCAACTGGCCGGAAGGAGATTCTGGGTAACCCAGAATCTTCAAAGACTAGTTTCGGACCATATGTTTGACCGACCTAGATCTTGTTTATGTATTGTTTTTAGACCGATCTGTTGGCATGTTATTGTACTCCGACATCCATACTATAGGATGGGACCTTCTTAGCACACCAAGAAAGCTTTATATGCATGTTACAAGAATCGCAAAGTAGGTACCAAGGCTGTTCTTCATTTCTGGGAAACCCAAAAAATGAAGAACAGGCCTGACATGATTTTTAGAGGCTCATATGTTTCTGTTGTGATGTAGGATTTCCATAAAACTTGATTCAAGTTGTAGTAGTACACTTATACTACATACTGCGTATTATTAGCTTCCCAGAAATCAACACGAACCAAATTTAATTTCTGGTCAAACCTACCTACTTGTTAAGTGACATGAAGTTCTGGAAAAGCTCAAGAACATCCCAAGAACACATTTAGCGACGGATTCGTCGCCAAAAGCCTCTATAGCGACACTTAATTTCGGAAATTATTTATTATTTTTCGAAAATGATTATTTTAATTAAACAAATCGAAATAAATAGATTTTAATTATTAAAAATACAAAATAAATTTCGAAAATTTATTTTAAAGTCTGAAAAATAGTTTTTAATTATTTTGGGTATATTTCATAAATATTTAATATTTTTGGAATATAAATGATATTTAATTTATTTAATTATTATATTTAATAAATTATTTAAAAATAGTTTTAATTCATGAAAAATCATGAAAAATAAGATTATGGCATTAGAAAATATTTTAAGATATTTTCAGTGACTTTTAATATTTTGTGATGAAATTTATTAATAAATTAATATTAATGATAATTAGTTTATTTAATAAATATATTAAATAAATTATGGAAAAAATATAATAAATAATTTAAAAATCATATAAAAATGATTTAAGTGTTAGAAAAATATTTTAAGATATAAAATATAACTTTTGATATTTTGTCATGAAAATATTAATATTTTAATATTAAAAGCAATTATTAGATAATGGATTTAAGTGTTTAAAAATCATAAATATATTATAATATTATGACATGTATTTCATTAATATTTGATAATAAATAAATATTAATGATAATGGGATTATGTGGTATTTAATTCATTTAAATACGAGTTTAATGATTGAAAAATCATGAAAAATGATAATAATTATGTGAAAATTATTATGAGACTTATGAAAAATATTTTGACTGATATTAAAATTATTTAAGTTAATTGTTAAGTGTTTAGGCAGAGTTTAATTGAACTTAGACTTGATAATTCTCCGACTAGACCGTCGGGACGTTAAAATTTTGTCGAACTCGACTCAGACTGTAAAAGTTTGACTTGAGGATATGTCGTATGTGTGTTATAGACTGATAGGGTTATGTGCTATGTGTTTAGGTTATTCTATGTATATCTATATATATATAATAGTATTATACTGTGATGATATTATTCTAATATTGGAGATCTATATTACTAATATTAGGTCTTCGGATAAAGCGATTTAAATTGCGTAGCGGTAATCAACGGTTCAGGAAAGTTTGGTTTTACTTAACTCTACTAAGAGTGTTTCATTCGGATAAGCTTATGGTTAATCATTGCTGGTTGCCATATATTGTACTCTGTACATATTGCATGTATAAGTCAGGTATGAAAGGCTGATCATCTTCATTACCAGTTGGTCCAGATATTTTTGTTCATGTTCAATATTTGTTCAGTCAAAAGTTTGTTCCTGCTAGTTCACAATTATATTGATGAATTATAGCCAGCTTATTGTTCATACTCTTGCAATCATGATATATCGATATTTTATTGAATTTAAACTTGCTGGGCAATCCTTATACTCACCCTTGCTATATCATGATAAAACATTGCAGATTAAGATGAACGCGTCAGATACAAGGAAAGGTTAAAGACAGTTCCAACTTAAAGTTAATGTGCGTGATTAGTTTTGTAATAGTGTTGTAAGATAATAATGTTATGTGTTAAGTAAGTTATGAATTGTGTATTAAGTTAAGGTTACTCGACCTTGGGAATTAGTGTGTTAAATGTATTGTATAAATAATTTATGTTTATATCTTCCGCAAATATAGTAATAGTGATAGAATGATCGAACCGGATCCGAGGTGATTTAGGACCTGGATTCGGGGACCTCACAGACACCCCCAAATTCGGTACTTCAATTCCATAGGATTTGGTGTTCATTGTACAAATATCATCTGTCTATCTACCCATAATAAATGCAAACCATTCAATAGATAGAAATAAATCCTCCCCTTATGGGGTTACAACATCTGAATAATAAATACAATCCCAGGTCATACTAACCTTAAATCTTAACTGTGAAAACATAAACACTTTATAGTCTTACACAACATCAACATAAGTCTTAATACATAAATTCAACATCACATAAAACAACAAGTCTTCATTTATATCACTTGTTAATCTTTCCCTTGCCCTTGCTAGTGGAAGGCTCGTCGGGTCTTTCGTTCTTAACTGCAATATTATTATTACGCAAGAGTGAGCACGATTGCCCACGAGTATAACAATATAATAAAGAAATAATAACATGCGAATAAATTAAAGGCTTCTAAAACATGAAAGCTCAGATTTTGAATCAAGAATGAATAACAAGAAACAAAAGAACTTCAGAGGGTCACAAGACCTTGAACTATGTCCTAGGTTGTCAAGTGTTATACTTGAAACCTTTAACAGTCATAAGACTATGGAATCTTCTTTTCGTACTTAGGGGGATCAGTCCTTAGTACCATACTGTGCACAATATCTTAACGCTAACGCATAAGTAATCCCCTATACAGGGTTGTTCATCTCAGTTTGACATTAGAGTCCGCACCAAAGGAAGTTTGGTTTGGATAATTCATCAAGGGTTCTGAAATTTAAAAAGCTCATCAACTATGAACTAGTCGAATCATTAAGGGTTCGCTAGTCTAACAAGATTCACAATAACTGATATTTAAATCAAATAACAATTCCAAGAGATATACAATAGAATAATTATTGTATAACAACATCATGCTTTGAAAGATTAATATATTTTTGATATAACAAAATGGACTTGATCAATCATACGCTCATTCTTTTTGTCTAACTTGAATTATGACTGTACTTAGTCAACTACTATACTCATTGTCACATAATAACATTTCACGAATAATAAGCTCATTATGCACTCAATAATTCAATCCACATGCAATTATGTTATTGACATGTTAATAATCTGTTTTAACATCTCACTATACTCTTAACATATTTTTATGTTCATAAGATTAGGTTAACATCACATTCATGGATTTGAATACTTTAAAATTTTAATTTCTGAACATTCTGGAGAGTGGTGCTGCGACGCCATTGTTGTACTTGCTTTCGGCGCTGCGGCTCGGTGGCGCTGCAGCTGGACTTCTTGGTGCTGCTGCGCGATGGTGCTGCGGCGCGAGTATTAAGGCACGAGACTGGCGCCATGGCTCGGCGAACCAGTAACTGTTTTGCAATTCATAAAAAATTCCAGAACCTGGCCAAAACCTCCAATTAAATTATTTCTACACGAATTTAGACGTACCCATACATTATAATACACATATAATCACTACTTAACCCTTCTAGCATGCTTTTAACAAGTTATAACACATAATTTTGCATAATCAAAATATATAATTTACTGTTCTTGATTTTCTTGAGAGTTTTCAATACAAAACATGAAAATCAACATTAAGGGTTCGTTATAACACCAAATCTGTTTATTTGGAGTTTGATTCCTTCGTTTTAACATGCATAATCATATATGACTGTGAATTTTACAAAACAATTTATGTTTGGTATATTAAAATCACGTATAAGGACCATATGGCCATATTCCATACTCTGTAAATTTTTGAAGCAATAATATACGTTATAATATTATGAAACTGATGATATGGGAATCTATAATATATATAATCAAATATGATATGATACATCTTAACGCATACACAAACCCATAATCATATCCTTTTCCCATTCACAAAGTTTTTTAATAAATCGTGAAGCCATTTTCTAAAAACTTAAACATCGCAATTAAGAATTGGGTTGAAGAAATTACCCAAAGCGTAGATGAGTAGAGATAAAAATCCTTTTTCAAAAGCTTCTTCAATCACAGAGTTTCTCACAAAAATCCTCTGAATTCTCTCTGAAATTCTCTAATTCTCTCTAACTATTTTTCAGACTTAGAAAAAATGAAATAAAGAAGACGTATAAAATAAAGAACTGACGCGATATGGAGGTCAGTTACCCGTCATGGGTTAACTGCTATTAACTCCTTTTAAGGCCTTGTTTGGCTGGCATTAATAGGTTTCAAAACCATTTAATTTAATGATTCTCTTATACTATAGTTTAAATCGTGACACCCCCAATTATACAATAACTCAAATATATTATTTAATTTAATTTGAATAAATTATGAAAATTTCTCATTAATTCACATAGTCATATAATTAATTTTCTCATTAATTAATATGTCAAATTATTAAATCTCTAATTAATTATTACATTAATTAAAATAATATTATGCTTATTAAATATTTCATTTAATTCAATAAGCTCACATAAATACATACTTGAAGCATAATTATTCTCCACATTAATTTAATAAATATAACACATATAATTAAATTAATCTACCACAACTTCATCAATTAATTATTTAATCTAATAATTAATTTATCAAAAAATATTTATTTAATTCAATAAATATTAAAATTAAATTACAAAATCTCGTTTGTCACATCTTTCCCCCTTAAAAGGATTATGTCCCCAGAATCACGACTCAATAATTTTGACCCCGTTACATTGTTCGTATGAAAAAATCACAACAATTGTGAAAGGAGTCCAGGAGTGAGTGCAATATCAAATCTTGACTCAACTCTCCATCAATGACAAAACCTTTTGTCCTAGCTTTTCAATCAAATTGAACATGTTAAGAACTTTTGTCTGTATTGTAGTGTCATTGGTCATTTTAGATCGGAAGATCTCCTTAGATATCTGATATCTATCAGTCCTACTTTTCTCACCGTCAACTTCTTGATGTGCAGGAGTATAGTAGGAGCATCCATAGTTTCATGCTGACGTTGAAGCTCGTTACTCATGCATAAGAGCATGATGCATTGCGCCAACTGTGCATCATCTTGCCACTTTCTAAAAGTAACAATCTCTTCCTCAGAGGCATTATCTGCAACTATTGCAGGGATATGCGTATTAAGGACATAAGATAGCTTTTCAGCTGTGAAAACTATTCTCAAATTCCTTAACCAATCCATTTAATTTGTTCCGGTTAAATAACATCTAATATGCTTCGCAGTAATAGTAATTTAGACATTGTAAAATTCTGTAGATGAATTTGTAATTAAACAACATTTTAGCATACATTCTTTTATTAATTACCAAAATAAATTACGTCTTGTTTTAAATTGGTATCTCCCACTATTTTATTTAAACTATATTACCCTCACTTAAATAGTTCGGTAAAATCTAATTAAAGATTTGCTAGTGAGTATAAGGATCCCATTTCAAATGTATATAGTCTTGTGGTGACATAACAAACTATATATAAATAAATAGGCAGACTGTAGACACTCGAAATTTTCTGCAAACTTGTTACTAACATTGCAGGATGGCAGAATAGTCTTTCAGAGATAACCCTGGAAGACAGCTCAGTTCAATCCCAGAAACAACCCTAGGAGATACCCCGAGACATCCAGCTCATTCCCGAAAATACCACCTGAAGTTTCAACCTCAACCCCGTAAACAACACCGGGAGTTTCAATTTTAACCTCGGAGATAACCCCGAGGAATGCAGTTAAAATACCAAAAATCACACCGAAGAAGACCGTGTCATCTCGAAGATAACCCCGAGATACTCAGTCTCAATCCTAGAAATAACACCAGGAAAGATAGTATCAACCTCGGAGACAACCCCAAGGCATGCAGTTGCAGTTCCAGAGATAACCCCAAAAATGCTTGTTTCAAATCCATGCAATCAGGTTTAGCACTCGGCAATGGCCCCAAGGCACTCATTCCCCAAGTCCGGAGATAACCCCGGGAGGTTAGGCACACCTCAGAGATAACCCTAAGGACGATCAACACCTGTAGCAGTCCAATCTCAGAGATAACCCTAAGCAACGACCGCTAAAAATAGCTCAAACCGGAGATAACCCCGGTGAAGGGCAGAACAGTTATTTTGCCATCCCAATCCCATATGGCGCTGTCTTAACATTTATACATACATTCTACACAGCAATGTCCTACAAGAACCAAAGAGCTCCAATCCCGTGTGACTACTGCGCAAGACAACATACCGGATATAATTTGAAGCTTGAAGACCAAGGGCATGGTCCCATCTTCCTGACTTCGTACAACCTCTAATTCCATGTCATTGTGTAGCTCTCGACAATAGCATGCCATAAAAGGTCTTATACACCTCGATCGGATGCCCGGATTGAAGTTCTAAAAGTTTGAGCGAACATTACGTTGCACGCGTGCACGTACTTCGAGATGGTAGGACCCGCAGAACCCCGGGCACCTCGGGCAGCCGCAGGTGCATCTGCGACTGTCGCAGATACACTTGCGGCTCCCCCCCTCTATAAATAGAGGGCTTGGGGTGGACATATTTGAAAGAGAAAAGGCGAGGAAGCCCTGTCCAACTTTCTCTCTACACACTATAAACTGAGTGTTTTCTCATTTTAAACACTTGTGAGCTTATATTTGGCTATATTTTTACTGGCGGGAGTAGAGTTTTCATCCATTAAACGTTATTAAAGTCTTCTTTGACAGTCCACTGTAAGCCTTCTTACACTTTCTAAAGCCTTTCTCCACTACTGTGCACACACAGTTCTGCACGTTGAGAGTCGTGTTGCGTGTGTATGCCCGGACTTCGGTCTGTGGCTTTTATTTTTTTTGTATATTATATATATATATATATATATATATATATATATATATGAATTGTTATCGAATTCTGTTCGATGAGCCTGGATTTTACATCTGGAGCGTTTACTACTTTTATATATATATACATTTCTGTCAGGTCTGGAGTTTACTTTGTGGCCTTTTACTACTTTATTTATATTTAGTCTCGCCTAGAGTTTACTTCGTAGCGGTTGATCGTATTTATTGCTTTATTTATATTTCTTATCCCCCATGGAGCTGCTTCGTGGTGGTTGATCATGTCTCTATATATATATTTACCGCTTTTATATATTTACATTTCCGATCCCCCATAGAGATGCTTCGTGGTTGTTGATCATGTCTGTATATATATATTTACAGCTTTTATATATATAATTGCTTACAACTTTCATATAAATTGTTACATCATGTGAGTCTAAGAATCATGTGAATTTTCCGTTATGAACATTTTCAGCTGTACATGGCTTGTAAATTATCCATGTTGTTTGAATTTTCTAAGATGGCTCTCATGCCCACAAGGAGTTCGGCATTGATATGTATATTATTTTCTCGAAGATGCTTCGCATCTCGAAAATAAAAGCAATCAAGTCGAATATTTAATAAAAAATGGAAGTATAAAAGGCCTCAATTACTATTGAGCAGAGGGTTTGAAAAAATCTCTTTTTTACAAAACATCACTGCTAAATCTTGTTAAAACTTAATTTTATATAAAAATTCAAACTCTGTGTATATAGGTGCGAATGAGGCATAAAACTACTTCTAAATAACTACACAGTGACCTATACACACACACACACATTCATATAACAGTTTAATTGAAAAGTGGTGGTAACCGTGGTAACACGGATGTCGGGGGGTGCCTAACACTTTTCCTCCGCATAAGTAAGTCCCCGGACCCTAATGAATCTCAGTTTCACAGACTCGTTTAGCAGTGTCATATCACTGGGTCAATGTGCAAACCTTTTCTCGGTTGTGTTGGTACAACCATTTAAAAAGCCAACTGGCGACTCTTACAGTCCAATCGTTAACATATAAATGTCGAAACTTTTCACAACTTATTTTTTCAAACAAATCTCACCTAACATGAGAACACTGAAAGACAAGAACAGAAAAGGGACAAATAAAATCTCGATGTCGACAGGTGGTGACTCTGCTGGGGACGTCCAGTAAGAGGACTTAAGCCGCTCTTACAAGATTTTTAAAACTGTTATATGCTTGTGTGTAGATGTTGCATTTACATTTGATGGATGTGTACGAATGCATTTACTTACTGTACTTAATGCTTTACACTATATCTGCTTGTGATATTAGTGCTTCGCACATGTCATCATTTTCATAAAACGGTGAGACACATTGTATGTGATTGTATGTTGTGTGGTTCCTCCATCAGGAGGCTATCCTATCGGTGTTTGATTACTGGACTCGTGGGAAGACTAATTCTAACGAGGCTCAGGAAAGGCACCACCCAAATTTGCTCTAGTTGAAAGACCGGATTAACTTTTTATCGAGTAAATTGTGATGTTTTGGGAACCTTCATGCCAAAAAGCCGCCAGAGTAGCCTAAGATAGGTCAGCCTCTGATAAACCAAACGCGGAGAAAAGTCTCTTCATGCTCTCTCATTTAAAAATTACTCGTAAAGTAAATTACTTGTAATTTCATTCCATATTAATCTCTATGTAATGAGAAATATGAAGAAATATGTGTACACACATATTTACAAAATATTAACATGTTATCCTGTATTACAAACAGCTAACATCTGTTTTGCAGGGTAATACTCCTAAAACGGATACGTCATATAGCATGTAAACATTTATACATTCCCTAAAACTAAACGACGTCAGTTTTACGCAGGGAAATAATCGGACCTATTACCCATTCAAAGTCTAAAAAGGCCACAAGCCTACAACCAATTATTTCTTCATCTGACCAGGCTAATCTTAATTCTGTCTCCCATGAGGAATTCGACGGATTAAGTAAACAAATCACAGATTTGGTTGTTCTGCTTAAAGAACTACACCAATCTACTCAGGGTACAAGGATACCAATACATATTGAATCCTCTACACATGGAG
The DNA here is from genome assembly GCA_016801055.1 of Panax notoginseng. NCBI lineage: Eukaryota > Viridiplantae > Streptophyta > Magnoliopsida > Apiales > Araliaceae > Panax > Panax notoginseng. The sequence goes on from CM029022.1 coordinate 139,445,895, forward strand.
GAACACAAGGTACGGACAAAGAAGCTCCCGTACCTGATGCTCAGTTGGATACAACCAACAAAATTCATGATATCACCCATCTCAAAGAAGATCTAGACAACGGTGATATCAGAAAGAAAGTCCTACAAATGGAAGAGACCATCCATTCTATCAAAGGGATTGGAGCACATGGGAGTGTTTCATATGCACACCTTTGTATATTCCCTGGTCTGTATTATCTAAAAAAGTTCAAGACTCCTGACTTTGAAAAGTATGACGGGTTAGGAGACCCTTATACACATTTGAAGGTATTCATTGGAGAACTCGGATCTTATGCTGAGGACAAGAAGCTCAGGATGCAGCTGTTCCAGAAGAGTCTAACTGGAGAAGCTCGTTCGTGGTATACCAGATTAGATAACTCCAAGATCCATAGCTGGGAGGAGCTAGCTCATGCCTTCCTCAGTCAGTACAACTTACAGTCTTAGATGGCCCCTGACCCGTACCAAATTACTAAAGTCAAGAAACAAACCAATGAATCTTTCAGAGAGTATGCTCAAAGGTGGAGGCGCTTTGCTGCTCAAGTTGTTCCCTCTATGAATGAGTCAGAAATGGTTATAACCTTTATAGACATACAAGAAGCTCCTTTCTATGAAAGGGTTTTAGCTGGTATTGGCAAACCATTCTCTGAAATAATTAAACATGGGGAGATGGTTGAGATGGGATTAAAGTTAGGAAAGATTCAAGACCTAGCTGCCCTCAAAGTTGTTTCTAAGCACATCTAGTCCGAAAATTATGGAAACAACCCCCGGAGGGTCCATAAAAAGAAAGAGGAGGATGTTTCCTTGATACTACAAGGTCAGAAAGGCAGTCGGGATATGCCTATCCAAAGGAGAAATTACACTCCCTTTCAAGCACAGTCTTCAAACCCTCCATTGCCTAAAGGTGGAGAAGTCAGATGCACTCGAGTGTTCACACCCCTAGGATACTCACTCGAGAACATTCTCAATCTTCTGACCACTCAGAAGAAAATTACACATCTTCTTCCACTAGCCAACCCGAATGGGAGGGGTTTCAATGCTACTCAGAAGTGTGCTTATCATGCCGGGGCATCGAGACATGATACTCAAGATTGATGGGCCTTGAAACACAAGATCCAGGATTTGATCGATAGCGGTGAGATTGTGGTCACCAAGCCTGAACAATCCCATGTGCAAGACAACCCTCTTCCTCAACACAAAGAAGAAGAGGTCAATATGATTAATTGGAGCAGCGGACAGAGTTCCAACTTTAATGGTGGATCTTCCCAGACCAGCAAGGATGGTGTTGACAAATGGGATTTTGCAAAGTTCCAGTATATGATGGAACGAAAAATGAATGCTCTACGTGAGCAACTTAACCAATTGGCAGAACTGGGGGTCCATCAGCATTAAGCCACCCACTAATTATTTAGTCAGGAGCATGCCAATCTCCTCCCTCTTGCTACAAACACTCCACCGCGCGCTCCAGAAAATGAAACACTGGAGGATAAAATTGTAAAAAGAGCAAATGCCAAAGCCCGTCGGGATTTTGCCAACAAAAGGGAATTTACATACTTAGGCCAACCGATGGAAGAAATACTGCAGATGCTGATAAATGAAGGAAGAATCACAAATTTGCTACCTCTAATCAGCCCGCGCTCAAGACGGTTTGGTTTCAATGGGTGTGCCAATATCACTCCCAATCTCGCGGTAACAGCACATAAGAATGCTGGGCACTCCACCATCTTATTCAGAATTTAATTGACAGCGGTGTCCTGCAGATGGTATACGATGATGTTGTGATACTAGAAAGTGAGGACGCGTTTCCTATAAAGTGGAAGGAAATCGTAGCAGTCATATCTTCTGAGACAGATGCAACTACTCCCTCACATACAATCCAACCAATTCAACTCAAAGGAGTTGACGATCCTTTGAAAGTGGCTACGCCAGAGCCAATTATCTTGCCATTCAGACCACAATATCTTATTGTCAGCCTATAGAAAGTTCCTTGGAATTATGGAGGGGTTAAAGGATCCACATCTCACATAACTACTGCAGTGTCGAAGGATAATCCACTGTATCTCCCCCAACGGGTGATGAAGCCTACCATCAAGTTAAAGGGGAAGATTCCCATGGAAAAAGTGGAAGAATTTCTCCGTACTATGGGCCATAATGAAGCCAAAGTGGTTTTAAGCTTAAGAGAAGCTCCACATCAAGTTTTCATACTGGACTTAGTTTTCTCTTTTGAAGATCACATGAAGGTATTGCTCAGGGTTTTGGAAGAAGCCCAACTACCTAAGTCAATAGATGTTGAGAAATTCCAGCACCTGGTGGATCACATTTTTAACAACAATGTGATATCTTTCACTGACGATGATATACCACCCCGAGGGACCGGTCATTGCAAGCCATTGCACATAGCGGTTTTATCTTCCGAATACATGGTGGGAGGAGTTTTGATAGATGGAGGGTCATCTTTGAATATGTGTCCTTATGCCACTTTGGTGAAGATGAACAACAATCTCAATCAGATCCGAAGCAGCCATACTGTTATCAAAGCTTTTGATGGATCCCGACGAAACTCTGTCGGAGAGATTGAACTGCCAATGGAGATCGGTCCATATACATTATGCGTGTCTTTTCACGCTCTCAAAATAGATACAAGATACAACATGATTTTGGGAAGACCGTGGATTCATATGGTCGGGGCCGTCCTCTCCACTCTTCACCAACAACTGAAATACATTATCAACAACAGCCTAGTCACCGTCGACACTGAGCCAGAATGTCCTAAACAAGGTGACATACCACTCATCAACTTCAATTCAAAAGTTGAGTCGGTTAGTTTTCATGCCCTGAAGGTGAGCAACACTCACTACCATCCTGTTGGGGCGCCACCTCTCATATCCTAGATTTCTGCCTAAGTAATATCGATAAGCCAAGAAATGATATCATTGGGTTATCAACCTGGACAAGGGTTGGGCAAAGATCATCAGGGTATCAAGTGCCCCATCCAAGTTCCCAATCAAACAGGGACATCCGGACTAGGCTATACTGCTAGTTCCAGTCGCACGAATCCTCATAAGCATAAACAGATTCCTTCAGATTTAGCCACACGGCGATTATCTCCACCTATAGTTCCTGAGCCTGTACGGTCTTCGGTAAAGGTGCCTGCCTATGTAATGGCTATGTTATTCCCTAAATCGATACCAATAAAAGGGAAAGAAGTCCTGGTTCCAAATCCCGAAGAGGAAGAAAAGGAGTGGAGACGTAAATAGGACATCGCCCGGATGATGTCAAACATACGCATCATTGTCCACGATGAACATACAAATAGATACACCCCAGACGATGATTGTATAGACATAAAGGTCATCATTCGAGAGAAGGAGGATGATGACAACCCCTCAATCATTACAGTCCATCAGGACTTCACCCTTGACAATTAGAGCAACACTCCTTTCATTGGTCGACAAGGGTAAAACGAGCAAAAACTCATGTCCTATAAATAATAATAACTGCTTACTTTTCTGTACAATATTAGCAGTTGTTTTGTCAGTACATGCTAAAACTTTGTATGATTGGACAATTTCATATATTAAGTGAAAGCATATTTTATTTCAGGACTCTGAATTTAGATGTGCCTATACTTGCTGATAAGGTGCCTTTTCTCCACAAGGATTTTAACTTTGATGAAAAGTTGGACTTAGGCTTGATGGAAATACAAGAGGACATTGAGATGCCTTAGGAGATTAAAGAATGGGTCGAAGACAAACCTAAATCCAACCTTGATTAAACCATCTCCTTCAATCTTGGAACCTTAGAAAACCCTAAACTAATCCAAATTGGTAAAGACCTCACTGTAAACCAAAGGAATGACATGGTTACACTATTAACCCAATTCCAGGATGTGTTTGTATGTTCTCATGAAGACATGGTGGGTTTGTCCACTGACATTGTCATTCATTGCCTCCCCATCAAAGAGGAATTCAAGCCAGTCAGGCAGAAGCTCAGACGATTAAAACCTGAGTGGAGTTTAAAGGTTAAAGAAAAAATTGTGAAATAATTTCAAACAAGCATCATCATGGTGTCTACATACCCTGAATGGCTATCTAACAAGTACCCGTGCCTAAACCAAGAGGAAAGGTGCGAGTTTGTGTGGATTACCGGGATCTGAATAACCTTAAAGATAGCTTTCACGTGCCATTTATCCATATTCTCATTAACAATACTGCTCAATACGACATGTATTCCTTTGCTGATTGTTTCACGGGGTACCATCAAATTATGGTTGCTGAAGAGGATCATGAGAAAACTATATTCATCACTCCTTGGGGAACCTTTTGCTACAGACGGTTGTCATTCGGCCTCATCAATGCCAGAGCTACCTACCAGCGAGCTATGATGGCTCTTTTCCATGATCTAATGCATAAGGAGATAGAGATCTACGTGGATGACATCATTGCCAAGTCCCGAAGGGAGGAAGACCACCTAAACCATCTTAGAAAGCTTTTCAACAGGTTGCATAAGTACAACTTGAAGTTGAATCTAGCCAAGTGCGCCTTTGGCGTTAAATCAAGCAAGTTGTTAGGATTCCTAGTCAGTCACAAGGGGATTGAGCTGGATCCCACCAAAATCCAAGCCATCATGAAAATGTCATTCCTTAGATAGAGAAGGAAGTACAGGGATTTTTTGGAAGAATCAACTTCATTAGCAGATTCGTTTCCCAACTCACAGCAACATGTGAGCTTATTTTCAAGTTTTTAAGGAAGAACTCCTCCATGAAATGGAATGATGAGTGCCAGAAGGCCTTCCTTACACTCGAAGAGTAGCTAGTCAAAGCTCCTGTTTTGGTACCACCCAAGGATGATGTTCCCCTATTCATGTACCTGTCCATAAGTGACAATGACATGGGCTGCATGCTGGGATAGAAAGACGATAGAGGCCAAGAGCGAGTTATCTACTACCTCAGCAAAAGATTCAGTAGCAGTGAACACAAGTACACTCTGATTGAGAAGCCTTGTTGTGCTTTAGCATGGGCTTCCATGAGGTTACAACATTACCTCCATGGTCATACAACCCATCTCATATCCCGCGTGGATCCTCTCAAGTATGTGTTCAGTAAACCCATGCTGAACTGCCGACTGTCCAGATGGCAGTTGATCTTACAACAATTTCACATCGTCTACGTGACACAGAAGTCCATTAAAGGTCAAGGAATTGCGGATCAACTGGCCGTCGCACCTTCAGGGGATTTCAAACCCTTGGAAACATACTTCCCCGATGAAGGGGTAATGACAGTTCAGCAACACCATCAGTACGATGCACACCAAACATGGAGGATGTTTTTTTATGGAGCTGTAAATATGGAAGGCTCTGGGGTTGGAGCAGTTCTAGTATCCATTACGGGGGAGCAGCATCCCGTCGCTGTTAAATTATAGTTTCCCAACACCAATAACACAACTGAGTATGAAAGCTGTATCATGGGGCTAAAACTTGCCCAATCAATGGGCATCAGACGGTTAATTGTCCTTGGAGATTCTGAGTTGGTAATCCGACAAACTACAGGAATCTATCACACCAAAGGTCTATGCTTGCTGCCTTACCATCAGCAGATTCTACCGATGGCTTCGGAGTTTGAAGAAATATCCTTCCTCCACATTCCTCAAAATAGGAATGATTTTGCAGATGCGCTAGCAACCTTGGCCTCCTTGATCAACATACATGACAAGGAAGACATGCCAACCCTCACATTTGCCCAACAAAAGGCTCCAGCCTATTCATGTTTAGTATTTACTTGGGCAATGTTTTGATAGAATTTGATTTTGGCCAATGATAAGTGGGTGGTTGATATTGTTAACTCTTGGAGAATTGATAAGCATGCTTAGTCTATATTTTAACTAGTTAGTTGGTTTTCACATTACTTGCGAAATTTTTTAAAACTTTTACACATATCCATTTGTTTAGCCAGTTGGGATTGAAATTTTTTGGCTAACGGCTTATGAAAGATACCATTGCAACTTGAGAAATCTTATTTGAGCATCATTCGAAGTGAAAAATAGGCACTCACATAAGTTTGGGGGAAATTTATTGGAACCTTCCCGAGTTGAATAATTGAATCTTGTGGTGGGTCGAGATAGAGCGTAAAACGCACTCCCCATAAACACATGCACGAGATGAAGCGTAAAACACACTCGTTCAATGAAAAGTGGAAAATGAGAAGGAGCGTAAAATGCACTCACTAAATAGAGAAAAGAAAATATGTATGTTTGAAATACTTGGGAAGGGTTCTTACGTGCTTAAAAGTTTAAATATCCATTTGATCCTCAGGTCTAATTTGTGTTATGTCTATAGTAGTGGTGATTGATGTGATAAGAAGTTTTGAAAGTCGTTTTTGAAAATCTTTTATGAGTATTGGTTGATCTAATCTAAATCATGTCTAGTTTGAACATATGGATGCATACACGCACTTAAAGGATCAAGAGTAGATGTGAATCTAATGAAAGTTGTTGAAATTTTAGACATGACATTATTTTGAAATTTTCTACGAGTTATCATTTGTTGTAACCTTTGAGGCCATTGATCGAATTCATATTGATTCATTGTTCGGGTGGATCATTACTAGAGGATGAATCTGTCTAATTTGTGTTTTTGCTTGAGGACAAGCAAAGGTTTAAGTTTGGGGGTATTTGATAAGTAGGTTTTATACCTACTTATCCAGTATTTATTACTTGAATTAGTTGCTTAATATCATGTTTCTTAGATACTTTTCATACATTTTATATTATTTTGTAGGCTCTGACATAACATTGGCATGAAGAAGCAAGGAAAAGCAATTCGGACATATTTTGGACCAAAATATGCAAGAAAATGCAAGAAGGGAAGATTGAAGGACTTTTAACACCAATTTGGATGCATGTCCTTAGTTTGGAACTTAGATATTATTGTAGATCTACTTCTTAGCTTTCCGTAACATCTTGAATCGTCTCAATCGGAGTTCGGATGCGAGAGTTATGACCTTTTTATCAACGAAGATCATAGCTAAGAGTTGTCGTGCTTGCCATTTACATAGTATCTACTTCAAGCTCGATTTCTTCCTTGTTCCCTCCCGAATCTGTCAAATCTCAAAGCATGAAAGTTGTAGAGCTCGTCGATATCTTCGATTTGATAGGTGGCAGGCCTCATACCTCTTCCCGGATCAAAAGTTATGGCCGTTTTCCCAAAAAACATCAGTGTAGAAAAGTGACCCCGCCGGGGCTGGATTTTCCTTCACAAAACCCCCGGCAGGGCGGGGATACCAGCTGGAAAATAGACCCAAAGCCAGCTGGGGCGAGCTCTTTACAAGTATAAACCCCCGCCGGGGCGGGGGTACGCGTAGAAAAGACGTTTTTGGCCAATTTTGAGTTCGGGAAGGATTGTTTCGATCTAATTGACTCAAGGACTTCTAAGAGGACTTAAAGACATATGAAGAGGCTTATAAATAGAGAAGAATCACAAGGATTAGTGGGAGATTAGAGGAGAAATAATATTCCATTAGATTAAATTAGAGTAAATTAGATCAAAACACTAGTTCTAATTAGTTTTGGAGATTGAATCAACTTGAAAACCATTGAAGATCAAGAGCAGGAGCTTGAGGAAGATGGAGATTTGCTGACAACAGATTTATTCTTTACTCTACTCTTATTTTTATCTTTTTATATTATTTCAATTGTGAATTCTTAGTCTTAATTCAATAATCATGAACTAATTCTTTGTTTGAGATTACAATAGATCTTATTGTGTAGTTTATTTTAATATGTTTCGCTATCAATTATTAAGTTCTATTGTGAGGATTGTCTATTATGATTTGGACTTAATTATTTAATTGATTGGCCATCAATTACCGTGATAATCTATATAAACTCGAGAGATGAAGTATTGATTTAGATCTTATCATGATAGCATGTGTTCAGGATTTTGTTAGTAGCTTAAACTTGATGAGTGTTAAGGTAGAGATATGCTTGACACCGCATTTAATCGGATAGAGAACTTATTCTTCAACCTTCTTCAATTGTAATTCACATAGAGATATAGTGGGTTAGTTGATTAATGTGTTTAATGGATTTCTATCTTAATTATGGATTGACGTTAATATGGGTATTATGCATCGAGAGGTGGTTTTATCTGCATTAGTGTTCTTAATTAACAATTCAGGATAGAGAATAATTGATGAGAAGTGTGTTAACTTAAATGAAGCAATAAGTGAAGTTGTGATCTTAAATCTCCATAATCTTAATTTAACTAGTGGTAATTAGAATTAGTTTACTTATAAATTGAAATTCATTCGTCTAAATAAGATTGAGTTGGTTACGGGTTAGTACATGGTGATTTTTGTTAAATAATTCTCTGTGGGAACGATACTCAACTTATCACTTTATTACTTGTTGACCACGTATACTTGCGTGTTGTGCGTAATTAGATTCTACCCAACAAGTTTTTGGCGCCGTTGCCGGGGAGATTAGAGACTAGATAGAGGATTCCATTAGATTAGATTAGATTAGAGTAAATTAGATCAAATCACTAGTTCTTGTTAGATTTGGAGATTGAAGCTGGAAAACAGCTGGGGTACCAGCTCAAAAACAGACCCAAAGCCAGCCTGGGCGGGCCCTTTACAAGTATAAACCTCCGCCGGGGCAGGGGTACGCGTAGAAAAGACGTTTTTTGGCCAAATTTGAGTTCAGGAAGGATTATTTTGATCCAATTGACTCGAGGACTTCTAAGAGGACCTAAAGACATATGAAGAGGCTTATAAATAGAGGACAATTACAAGGATTAGTGGAGAGATTAGAGGAGAAATAATATTCCATTAGATTATATTAGAGTAAATTAGATCAAAACACTAGTTCTAATTAGATTTGGAGATTGAAGCAACTTGAAGACCATTGAAGATCAAGAGCAGGAGCTTGAGGAAGATGGAGATTTGCTGACAACAGATTTATTCTTTACTCTACTCTTATTTTTATCTTTTTATGTTATTTCAAGTGTGGATTCTTAGTTTTAATTCAATGAACTAATTCTTTGTTTGAGATTACAATGGATCTTATTGTGTAGTTTATTTTAATATGCTTCTCTATCAATTATTATGTTCTATTTTGAGGATTGTCTATTGTGATTTGGATTTAATTGTTTAATTGATTGGCCATCAATTACCGTGATAATCTATATGAACTAGAGAGATGAAGTATTGATTTAGATCTTATCATGATAGCATGTGTTCAGGATTTTGTTAGTAGCTTTAACTTGATGAATGTTAAGTTAGAGATATGCTTGGCACCGCATGTAATCGGATAGAGAACTTATTCTTCAACCTTCTGCAATTCTAATTCACATAGAGATATAGTGGGTTAGTTGATTAAGGTGTTTAACGGATTTCTATCTTAATTGGGAATTGATGTTAATATGGGTATTATGCATCGAGATGTGGTTTTATCTGTTTTAGTGTTCTTGATTAACAATTCAGGATAGAGAATAATTGATGAGAAGTGTGTTAACTTAAATGAAGCAATAAGTGAAGTTGTGATCTTAAATCTCCGTTATCTTAATTTAACTAGTGGAATTTAAGAGTAGTTTAATTTATATAATTTGAAATTCATTCGTTTAAATAAGATTGAGTTGGTTACGGGTTAGTATTTGGTGATTTTTGTTAAATAATTCTCTGTTGGAACGATACTCAACTTATCACTTTATTACTTGTTGACCACGTATACTTGCGTGTTGTGCGTAATTAGATTCTACCCAACAAGTTTTTGTGTAGAATCTAATTACGCATAACACGAAAGTATACGTGGTCAACATGTAATAAAGTGATAAGTTGAGTATCGTTCCCACAGAGAATTGTTTAAAAAAAATCACCATGTACTAACCTGTAACCAACTCAATCTTATTTAAACGAATAAATTTTAATTTATAAGTAAACTAATTCTAATTACCACTAGTTAAATTAAGATTATGGAGATTTAAGATCACAACTTCACTTATTTTTTCATTTAAGTTAACACACTTCTCATCAATTATTCTCTATCCTAAATTGTTAATCAAGAACACTAAAGCAGATAAAACCACCTCTCGATGCATAATACCCATATTAACGTCAATCCACAATTAAGATAGAAATCCGTTAAACACCTTAATCAACTAACCCACTATATCTCTATGTGAATTATAATTGAAGAAGGTTGAAGAATAAGTTCTCTATCTGATTACATGCAGTGTCAAACATATCTCTACCTTAACTCTCATCAAGTTTAAGCTACTAACAAAATCCTAAACACATGCTATCATGATAAGATCTAAATCCATACTTCATCTCTCGAGTTCATATAGATTATCACGGTAATTGATGGCCAATCAATTAAAAAATTAAGTCCAAATCATAATAGACAATCCTCACAATAGAACTTAATAATTGATAGCGAAGCATATTAAAATAAACTATACAATAAGATCCATTGTAATCTCAAACAAAGAATTAGTTCATGATTATTGAATTAATACTAAGAATCCACAATTGAAATAGTATAAAAAGATAAAAATAAGAGTAGAGTAAAGAATAAATCTGTTGTCAGCAAATCTCCATCTTCCTCAAGCTCTTGCTCTTGATCTTCAATGGTCTTCAAGTTGCTTCAATCTCCAAAACTAATTAGAACTAGTGTTTTAATCTAATTTACTCTAATCTAATCTAATGTAATCTTATTTCTCCTCCAATCTCCCCACTAATCCTTGTGATTCTCCTCTATTTATAAGCCTCTTCATATGTCTTTAAGTCCTCTTAGAAGTCCTTGAGTCAATTGGATTGAAACAATCCTTCCTGATCTCAAATTTGGCCAAAAAATTTCTTTTCCACGCGTACCCCTGCCCCGACGGGGGTTTATACTTGTAAAGGGCCCGCCCCGTCTGGCTTTGGGTCTGTTTTCTAGCTGGTACCCCCACCACGGCGGTGGTTTTGTGAAGGAAAAGCCCGCCCAGACGGGGTTCACTTTTTTGCACTGACGTCCTTTGGAAAAACGACCATAACTTTTGATCTGGGAAGATTTACGAGACTTGCCACCTATCAAATCGAAGATATCGACAAACTCAACAACTATCATGCTTTGAGATTTGATAGATTCAGGATGGAAAAAGGCAGAAATCGAGCTTGAAGTAGATACTATGTAAATGGCAAGCACGACAACTCTTAGCTTTGATCTTCGTTGATAAAAAGGCCATAACTCTCGCATCCGAACTCCGATTGAGACGATTCAAGATGTTCCGGAAAGCCAAGAAATATATCTACAATAATATCCAAGTTCCAAGACAAGAACATGTATCCAACTTGGTGTTAAAAGTCCTTCAATCTTCCCTTTTTGTATTTGCATGCGTATTTTGGTCCAAAAAATGTCCGAATTGCTTTTCCTTGCTTCTTCATGCCAATGTTATGTCATAGCCTACAAAATAACATAAAATGTATGAAAAGTAACTAAGAAATATGAGATTAAGCAACTAATTCAAGTAATAGATACCAAATAAGTAGGTATAAAACCAACTTATCAAATACCCCCAAAGTTAAACATATGCTTGTTCCTCTAGCAATGATCCACCCAAACAATGAATCAATATGAATTCGATCAATGGCCTCAAAGGTTGCAACAAATGATAACTTGTAGAAAATTTCAAAATAATGTCATGTCTAAAATTTCAACAACTTTCATTAGATTCACATCTACTCTTGATCCTTTAAGTTCGTGTATGCATCCATATGTTCAAACCAGTCATGATTTAGATTAGATCAGCCAATACTCATAAAAGATTTTCAAAAACGACTATCAAAACTTCTTATCACATCAATCACCACTACTATAGACATAGCACAAATTAGACTTGAGGATCAACTGGATATTTAAACTTTTAAGCACGTAAGAACCCTTCCCAAGTATTTCAAACATACATATTTTCTTTTCTCTATTTAGTGAGTGTGTTTTACGCTCCTTCTCACTTTTCACTTTTCATTGAACGAGTGCGTTTTACGCTCCATCTCGTGCTTGTGTTTATGGGGAGTGCATTTTACGCTTTATCTCGACCCACCACAAGATTCAATTATTCAACTCGGGAAAGTTCCAATAAACTTCCCCCAAACTTATGTGACTGCCTATTTTTCACTTCGAATGATGCTCAAATAAGATTTTTCAAGTTGCAATGGTATCTTTCATAAGCCGTTAGCCAAAAAATTTCAATCCCAACTGGCTAAACAAATGGATATGTGTAAAAGTTTTAAAAAATTTCGCAAGTAATGTGAAAACCAACTAACTAGTTAAAATATAGACTAAGCATGCTTATCAATTCTCCAAGAGTTAACAATATCAACCACCCACTTATCATTGGCCAAAATTAAATTCCATCAAAACATTGCCCAAGTAAATACTAAACATGATAATACCCCCAAACTTAAAACAGACATTGTCCTCAATGGCTAAGATAGGAAAAATTAAAAGAGAGGACTTCCCTGACATATAGCATTTTATCTCCTTGTCTGCAAAGTTTGAAGAATAGGTTAATCACATTGGAATGAATCGGGCACCACACTTGAATTTAACTTGAATAACCTTTTCATAATCTTTTGCATGTCCATTGAACCTTCAATACCTGCAATGAAGAGAGACAACATGGATTAGAATATCACTTTGGATTATAAGAGAACTTAATAAGCAAATTAATTCTTATATACTAAATAAACTAGTAAAGCATATAAATATAAAAATTCCTGGGTTGCCTCCCAGTTAGCGCTTGATTTATAGTCTTTCAACCTTACTTTATCTGGTCAATGCTATCCAATTCCTCTTCGAAAGTTGAGGAACCCTCCATCCATCGAAAATAATATAGCTTTTGGTAGGTTCCGATTTAGGATGGCCAATGCATCAAAGTCACCTAGCATGCTCTGATTTGGAATGATATCAATCAAGAACGTCCCACAGCTAGGTGTTTTCTCCATTGTGTATGTGATCACTTTGGGGCATGGAAGCTTGTCACACACAATGGGTTCTTCGTTTATCTTCTCTTTCTCTTCCCACCATGGATTGAAAATTGTACTCACTCTTATGTCAACAAGAGCTTCGCCGACGACATGACTACCAAGTGGGCATAATTTTGCAAATCTGACCGACTCTTTGATCTTTGGTGGAGACCCATTTAGATCTTTGTGGACCTCTATTTCATTATCCCCAATTGTCTCCACACTTCCTATATCTTGTGGCTCATCCAGTTGCAGATTTGGTTCGGGTTCTCCGTCAATTTCGTCATCCATGTCATAAGGTCAAATGTTTGGAGGAAGGTTGCTTACAGCTTTGGTCATTTTCTCTGTCTGATCCGTAAGATTTTGATTTGACTTCGCTTGATTAGTCATCTTCTCCTCATCTTCTATGAACTTGGACAATAATTTTCCCAACCTTGAATTTTCTATTTCAGTCTCGGAAGCCATGTATTGAGGACCATTGGTTGAGGTAGTAACTAGTTGTTCCATCCAATTATTAAAATTTTGAGTTGATAGCTCTTGGCTAATACTCATCTCCTCTATGTTTGCTATGCCCATCAATATTAGATTCCTCGTATTTGGCTTTTCTTCTAGTGGCAATGGAGGTGGACATGAAAATTTTGGTGTGAATGATGGATTTGGAGCGTAATATTGGTCTTTATAAGTATCGCTCCATGATGAATTCGGGTAATACCCCCAAACTTGTTGATAATTAGCATATGTATAATCGTTGAGCTATTCACCACCGTATTGTGCCGACCCAAAACTAACGGTGCATTGATGACTCGGATGATTACCAACACAATAATTGCAATTAACTGATATCCTTCGATTATGTTGGGCTGCAACAACGTCCAACCTCCTCGAAAGTGTCTCAAGTTGCGCTGATAATGCAGAAAATTCGTTGAGACCATCAATCCCCGCTTCCCTTGGTTGAGTCATGTTTATGTGGCCATTGATACGCAAAGTCATCCATGGTACCTGAAAAGAGAGAAATATAGGAAGAGAATTAAAAATAAAAATAAAAATGTTAAAATTAAGACTATTTTGATTGAAATTAATATTGGTAAAAAATATTAAACTAATTCCCCGGCAACGGTGCCAAAAACTTGTTGGGTAGAATCTAATTACGCACAACACTCAAGTATACGTGGTCAACAAGTAATAAAGTGATAAGTTGAGTATCGTTCCCATAGAGAATTATTTAACAAAAATCACCATGTACTAACCCGTAACTAACTCAATCTTATTTAAACGAATGAATTTCAATTTATAAGTAAACTAATTCTAATTACCACTAGTTAAATTAAGATTATGGAGATTTAAGATCACAACTTCACTTATTGCTTCATTTGAGTTAACACACTTCTCATCAATTATTCTCTATCCTGAATTGTTAATCAAGAACACTAAAGCAGATAAAACCACCTCTCGATGCATAATACCCATGTTAACGTCAATCCACAATTAAGATAGAAATCTGTTAAACACCTTAATCAACTAACCCACTATATCTCTATGTGAATTACAATTGAAGAAGGTTGAAGAATAAGTTCTCTATCTGATTACATGCGGTGTCAAGCATATCTCTACCTTAACACTCATCAAGTTTAAGCTACTAACAAAATCCTGAACACATGCTATCATGATAAGATCTAAATCAATACTTCATCTCTCGAGTTTATATAGATTATCACGGTAATTGATGGCCAATCAATTAAATAATTAAGTCCAAATCATAATAGACAATCCTCACAATAGAACTTAATAATTGATAGCGAAGCATATTAAAATAAACTACACAATAAGATCTATTGTAATCTCAAACAAAGAATTAGTTCATGATTATTGAATTAAGACTAAGAATCCACAATTGAAATAATATAAAAATATAAAAATAAGAGTAGAGTAAAGAATAAATATGTTGTCAGCAAATCTCCATCTTCCTCAAGCTCCTGCTCTTGATCTTCAATGGTCTTCAAGTTGCTTCAATCTCCAAAACTAATTAGAACTAGTGTTTTGATCTAATTTACTCTAATCTAATCTAATAGAATCTTATTTCTCCTCTAATCTCCCCACTAATCCTTGTGATTCTCCTCTATTTAAAAGCCTCTTCATATGTCTTTAAGTCCTCTTAGAAGTCCTTGAGTCAATTGGATCGAAACAATCCTTCCTGATCTCAAATTTAGCCAAAAAAATGTCTTTTCTACTCGTACACCCGCCCCGGCGGGGGTTTATACTTGTAAAGGGCCCGCCCCGACTGGCTTTGGGTCTGTTTTCCAGCTGGTACCCCCGCCCCGGTGGGGGTTTTGTGAAGGAAAAGCCCGCCCCGGCGGGGGTCACTTTTTTGCACTGACGTCCTTTGGAAAAACGACCATAACTTTTTATCTGGGAAGAGTTACGAGGCCTGCCACCTATCAAATCGAAGATATCGACGAACTCTACAACTTTTATGCTTTGAGATTTGATAGATTCGGGATGGAACAAGGCGGAAATCAAGCTTGAAGTAGATACTATGTAAATGGCAAGCACGACAACTCTTAGCTTTGATCTTTGTTGATAAAAAGGCCATAACTCTCGCATCCGAACTCCGATTGAGACGATTCAAGAAGTTCCAGAAAGCTCAGAAGTAGATCTACAATAATTTCCAAGTTCTAAGCCAAGAACATGCATCCAACTTGGTGTTAAAAGTCCTTCAATCTTCCCTTCTTACATTTGCTTGCGTATTTTGGTCCAAAAAATGTCCGAATTGCTTTTCCTTGCTTCTTCATGCCAATGTTATGTCATAGCCTACAAAATAACATAAAATGTATAAAAAGTAACTAAGAAACATGAGATTAAGCAACTAATTCAAGTAATAGATACCGAATAAGTAGGTATAAAACCTACTTATCACTTATGGGAATTACATTGGAGAAGTATCGGATGAGCTACCTCCCATCCAACACCCTTGGTATCAGCATATCAAGGAGTACTTGCAAGATGGATCTACACCCACTGAGGCAAGCCCAACTGAAAGAAGGCGGATCCATCGACTGGCTATGAAATTCTACCTGAGCGGAGATGTACTCTATAAAAGAGATGCAGAATTAGGTCTTCTAAGATATCTGGACAAGGACTAAGCTCAGAGGCTCATGGATGAAATCCATGGTAGAGTATGTGCCCCACACATGAGCGGCCCTCTACTTGTAAAGAATATCCTTAGAATAGGGCATTGTTGGCTCTCTCCCAAGGCTGACTGTGAAGATCACGTCAGGAGATGTTATCAGTGCCAGATTTATGGGAATGCTATCCACGCCCCTCTGAGGGAGCTCCACAATATGAGTTCGCCTTGGCCCTTCTCAATGTGGGGAATGGACGTAATTGGGCCCATCGAGCCCAAAGCCAGTAATGGGCATTGGTTTATGTTCACCATGATCGACTACTTCACTAAGTGGGTGGAAGCCGCCTCCTTCCACTGGGTTACCAAAGAAGTCATCATTGCTTTCATCAGAAACAATGTCATTTGTCGATATGGACAACCAGAGGTAATTGTATCAGACAATGGTAATAACCTCAACAACAGAATGATGGAAGAGTTGTGCAGTAAATTCCATATCAAACATCTCAACTCCGTCATCTACCGTCCAAAGATGAATGGTGCTGTTGAAGCGGCTAACAAAAACATCAAGAAGATCATGCAAAAGATGTCCGCCAACCACAAAGGATGGCCTGACTTGTTTCCTCTGACTCTGTTAGCCTACAGAACATCAATGCGCACTTCCACTGGGGCAACCCCCTATGCATTAACCTATGGGATGGAAGTAGTGTTCCCCATAGAAGTGGAAATGGAATCCCTTAGAGTGTTGATAGACACTCAGCTGGATGAAGACCAATGGGTACAAGATAGGTATCACCAATTGTTTCTAATAGACGAAAAGCGAGCCGCTGCTATCTTCCATGGTCAGTTATATTAACAAAGGATCGCCAGGTCCTACAACAGAAAAGTTCGGCTACGACAGTTTAAACAACACGACTTGATTTTAAAGAAGATTATTGACAACCAAGATCAATCTAAGGGAAAATTCGCCCCAAACTGGGAAGGCCCGTTTATTGTCAAGGAGGTATTAACAGGATATGCTCTCAGATTACGGGAAATGGATGGCGATGAATTTCCACACCTTATTAATTCGGACACCGTGAAACGGTACTATGTCTGAGGTTACCATCAAACAAACATCCTGGTTTTGGATCATCAGATCCCCATTCATTTTAGGTTTTCTAACCCTTCACTACCTATAACTTCTTTTCACACTCATCTGCCCCATCCGGGACAAACACATTTTTCCAACCAGTAGCCTGGTTTCGGATCGCCAGATCTTTTTCTTTCCACTTGGTTTTGAACCCTTACTCAACTTTGGTTATCCCACCAGGGATTAAACCTTTCACACCCGCAGTTTTACCCCACTAGGGATAAGACTTTTCACACCCGCAGTTTGTCCTGTACATGGGATTAAACTTTCTCACCCGTAGTTTGTCCTGAACATGGGATCAAACTTTTCATTGGCTGCCAACCGTCCTGAACATTGGGCGAACTAGGCCAACCTGATCTCCTTGATACATGGGAGTACGTAAGAAACCATATTTTATATGGTCCGATCGCAATAAAACAAAAACTACAAAAACATTTCTACACCCTTCTCACTACAAAAATAACAAAAACATTCCTACACCCTTTTTGCCACATACAGCGTTGAACCTCTTACATCAGGTTTGAACTACGCAGACCTGATCTCCTCTTCAACAGGAGTACATAGGCAGCCACTCATGGTTCGGTCTAACTCCCTACCAAAACACAAATACTTGTCAACGGTACTGGGATCATCCTTCAATCCATCACATTTCATCACCTTCAGACCAAAGGGATGGAACTACCTGACCTCCCCATGTAAACGGGAGATTCGACGACCATCTAAGCTGCGGTTCATTCCTCAAAGAGAAACACCAATCCATAAGAGATGGAACTGACTGGGCTCCTCTTAAATAGGAGTAATGGCGACCATCTGTGGTGCGGTCAACCTCAGAGAGAAAAGCCACACTCCTCTCCACATCTACATACAGAAACTAGTCCCACGACACCAAAGATGGTAGGGAATACACGCAGATCAACGTTCCATTCTGAAATATCCTGAGACAACTTAATGTCCATCCATCAATGAGGAGTTCAGAATACATCGAGATCATAAGCCCTGGAAAAATAGGAAAATATCAAGCAAGCAACAAGGCATAACTAAAAGGGAAGTGATCAAAAATATATTTCCATGCTATATAGAATGATGTTTGATATATACAATATGAAATATACATGACAAAATGGCTAAGCTAGTCTGTGCAGAAAAATACAAGCTCATCTACAAATCAGTGTATATGCGAGCTATCAAGCCCAACATGGCATCTCTCTTAGAAGAAGGAGGTAACGCTGCGGTCTCTTGCACAAGGGTATCCACGCGAGCTAACAGATCTACAGTCATCTTCATGGTGACACTATGCTCATCAATATATGCACTTATCTCTGTAATCATGCTAGTAGTAAGGGACCTCACTATGGTACTATCTATAACGGCTACATCCCAAGCAGATATAGCACCATCCCGCTCAACTATCACGGTATCTCTGGCTGATCTGGCATCATCTCGCTCCTCAATAGCCGCATCTCTATGTATTAATGCCTCGTCTCTCTCTAATAGAGCGGCATCTCTCCCATCAAGAGCGGTCAACATCATGGCTCTAGTCTGATCCCTCTCAAAGGTCATCAGATGAAGACTCTGCTCAAAATACTATGTTGAATGCTGGATCACAACAGTGCTAGTACTGGAAGAATCTACAAGAGCTGCTGGCAACCCAGTGAATGGCTCCTCCTCGGTGTGGGTATCAATTTCCTCTATAGGCTACCCATCATCAAAATCAATACCCGGCACTGTGGATAATACCGTAGCCAATGAAATCTCTGTATCCATCCACACAGAATACTCTGATGAACAGCCCGAATGGCTAACAGAAAACTCAGCACTCCCACGCTAATCCCAACTAGCATACACCTGGGATCGGTCCTCTGCTGATAAGTGGCGAAAAGCTAAACGCTGACCTAACTCCCCATCAAAAGGATAAAAATCCTAGAACTGGTCAAACTGTGACATCACAGCCAGTGGGTGGTAGGTAGTCATGCCCCTCAAACCAGTCAAAGGAAGATTATCCATGCTCGGAGCGTGAATAATGAAACTGTAGGGTGAGCTTAGCCCTGAACACGACATAATGCCAAACGGATCTCTGATCCCTGCCAAGAATACCGACCAAGACATAGCATCTGTACACTCTGATGGCTGAAAGGAGTAAGACATAACTATATCATTGGTAAAGCAGTACCCGTGTCGGCAGAAAGTACCAATCGGTCTCAAGTGTGACATAAACCACACGTATAACATGACCGAACTACCTGTAAAGACCCCTGTAGGGTAGGTACTGCATAATGTGGTCGACCTTAACGTCTCCACCACGATCATTGAGATGATGGTATGACCCTCCCTGAGAGCTCTCATTGCCATGATGACACCTATGTCCATCTCATTCATATACCGTGGCATGTATACATACGCAACTATGCACATCACGAGTACATCCATTCTAGCCAAGTGCCACTAATCCTCTAGTGTGGTAAAATCCCCAGAATGAGCTAAATCAGTCTATCAAAAAATGTTGGGACAGTACATGGCCGGATGTAATCTCATCCTCTACTACTCTACACCGTAACCAGTGAGGGTCATGAACTGTCGGCGCATATCTCCGATAGCCATATGAGCGCAAGGTCTGTCTAAGGACAAAGCTGTCAAATGCTCGTACTCCTCCAATGTAGGAGTCAACTCCTGGGTACCAAATCGAAAAACATGTCTCTCTAGTATCCAATGCTCCAGTATACCCTCTACAAAGCCTGCGGGAATTACTCAGATGATCCAGATCCATTTATCTGGACAACAAGTCTCCAAATCACCTCAGAAAGGGTGTGGTATTCTCTAACCTAAAGCTTTTCAAAATACATTTTATGACTACATGTATGCATGCATTATTTTAATATACGTCTACAGTTGAGTTAAAAATGTACGACTACTCAATGCCTACATTTTGGAAAATTTTTGTCATAGTTTTCTCTATAAATAGGACTATCCACATGCATATAGGCATGACTAGGTGGCCATTCAGTAGTACACCTGCCCACAGTCATATACATACTATATGCATTAAAATGTCAAAGTCATCAATCCATAAGAGTTGCCTAAATACTAGGATTACTTTGCACTACCACATTTTGTCCTCAAATAGGATAAAAAATAGCAAAAAAAAGGTGCCAATTTTATTGTTTTAAAAGTCAATTTTTTTTACATCATTATGTTCAGCATGGTTTAATACTAACATTTACTATGTTGAATATTTTTTATCAAGTCAAATGAGAATGCATATTCACTACTATGTGTTTGAACACATTTCATATAAAAAGTCATTTTTCAACGGATAAAAACTGGAAAAAAGGACAGACATACGTTACCAGGACAGTGTAGAACACTTGTACGGTAACAAAATTTACAGAAAGACGCCCGAACTCAGCAGATCTAATGAAGAGCTCATAGATTTCATTTATGGCACAGCATGAAATGACTTGAGAAGACAACTTACATCCTTAATAGCCATCCACGGCTGGCCGCAGGTCCACCTGCGGCTGCTATAGGTATACATGTGGTAGCCCTAGGTAAGGCCCACCCCTCCTGCTTGGTCCAATTCAAGTTACAGAGGAGTTCTCACAAGCTGAAAAAGCCAAATCAGGGATAAAAATGCTACGCGATTGAGCATAATTGCCTGAAATTCTAGTTTTCCCGGGCCAAACTGTGGCTTTTCATATCATTCATTGGTATTCGCCCAAACACAGGGTACACTATACTGATGATCTCGGCAATTGAAAATCACACTTGGCAATACCTCGCAAAGGTCCGATGTCGTCAGTTTGGGGTCGCAACTACAAAAGTACAGATCCCCGGCGGGGGTGTCACGCATTTTCATCTGTTGAAACACAGATCCCCGGCAGGGGTGCCACGTATTTTCATTTGCAAAAGTATAGATCCCCGGCGGGGGTGTCACACATTTTCATCTGTTGAAGTACAGATCCCCAGCGGGGGTATCACGCATTTTTATCTGTTGATGTACATGTCAACGAAGGTCAAGCAACCTTGACTTTATTTCAGCCAATTGTAGGTAAACCCATCGAAACATCGGAAGCCATCTGATGATTTCATCCATTGATGCACACGTCAACAAAAGTCAAGCAGCCTTGGCATTATCCCCAGCAGGGATTTCATCCGTTGATGTACATTTCAGCGAGGGTCAGGCAATCCTGACAACACAGACTGTTGGCAGTAACTCCGACAGAGCATCCTCATCAGGGAAGACTGATGATGGAATATGCTATACACATCCTTAACAGACAAAATACATCCCCACAGAGTCTCTTGTACATGAGAGATACATCTTCAGTGAAAGTCTGTACCAAGGATTAAGGGCTTTGGTGATAATCCGAATGTCAACATCCTGGAAGTTCATGGTAGCTGTGGATTATACGTCCAAACAGTTTATCTAAGTGGTCATGAATCACCCCACTCCCGGTAGAAGTCAAGGGAATTCAACAAACCACATACATATGCATCATGCTGTTGTACATTGTATCATAATGATCTTGTTACATTTTAAGTGTCTAGTATTCTTTATCCTATCAATTCCATTGCATTGCATGAATATGATAAAGAGGGGCATCTGTAGGCACTCAAAATTTTCTACATACCTGTTACTAACATTGCAGGAGGGCAGAATCGTCTTTCAGAGATAACCTTGGAAGACAACTCAGTTAAATCTCAGAGACAACCCTGGGATATTAAGTATTACCCTCTCGAAGATAACCCCGAGACATCCAGCTCAATCCCGGAAATACCACCGGAAGTTTCAACCTCAACCCCAGAAATAACACCGGGAGTTTCAGTTTCAACCTCGAAGATAACCCCGAGGAATACAGTTAAAATATCAAAAATCACACCGGAGAAGACCGTGTAATCTTAGAGACAACCCCGAGATACTCAGTCTCAGTCCCAAAAATAACATAGAGAAAGATTGTATCAACCTCGGAGACAACCCCAAGGCATGCAGTTGCAGTTCTGGAGGTAACTCCAAAAATGCTTGTTTCAAATCCATGCAATCAGCTTCAGCACTCGGCAATGGCCCCGAGGCACTCATTCCCCAAGTTCGGAGATAACCCCAGGAGGTCAGGCACACCACAGAGATAACCCTGAGGACGATCAACACCTGTAGCAGTCCAATCTCAGAAATAACCCTGAGCAACGACTGCTAAAATAGCTCAAATTGGAGATAAACCCAGTGAAAGGCAGAACCATCATTTTGCCATCCCAATCCCATATTGCACCGTCTCAGCATTCATACATACATTCTACACAGCAATGTCCTATAAGAACCAAAGAGCTCCAATCCCGAGTGACTACTGCATAAGATAGCACACTGGATAGAATTTGAAGCTTGAAGACCAACGGCATGGTCCCATCTTCTTGACTTTGTACAACCTCTAATCCCATGTCATTTTGTAGCTCTCGATAACAGCATGCCGTAAAAGGTCTTATACACCTCGATCGGATGCCCGAATTGATGTTCTAAAAGTTCGAGCAGACATTACGTTGTACGCGTGCACGTACTTTGAGACAGTAGGACCCGCAGAACCCGGGGCACCCCGGGCAGCCACAGGTGCATCTGCGACAGCCACAGGTACACCTGCAGCTCCTCTTCTATAAATAGAGGGATTGGGGTGGCCATATTTGAAAGAGAAAAAGTGAGAAAACCCTATCCAATTTGCTCTGTACACACTATAAACTGAGTGCTTTCTCATTTTAAACACTTGTGAGCTTATATTTGGCTATATTTTTACCGGTGGGAGCCGAGTGTTCATCCATTTAAAGTCATTGAAGTCTTCTTTGGCAGTCCACTGTAAGCCTTCTTACACTTTCTAAAGCCTTTCTCCATTACTGTGCACACACAGTTCTGCACGTTGAGAGTCGTGTTGCGTGTGTATGCCAGATCTTTGGTCCGTGGCTTTTATTTCTTTTTTTATATTATATATATATATATATATATATATGGGATTCCATCCACAGCAACCGGTTGTTGGGAGCAACCCATTTTTGGCCCAGCCGCTACAGGTTGTAGCGGCTTATAAAAAAAAATTGATAAGGGCCGGTACAGGTTGTAGCGGCTGGACAAAATGGGTTGCTCCCCAACAACCGGTTGCTGTGGATGGAATCCCTTTATATATATAGACTAACATTATCGAGTTATGCCTCGATTGAGCCTGGATTCACGTCCAGAGCGTTTATTTGCTTATATATATATATATATATATATATATATATATATATATATATATATATATATATATATATATATATACTTATATAAAAGCAGTAAACGCTCCAGATGTAAAATCTAGGCTCATATATATAAGTATATATATATATATATATATATATATATATATATATATATTATATTTCTGTCAGGCCTGGAGTTTACTTTGTGACGGTTGATCGTATTTATTGTTTTATTTACATTTCTGTTCCCCCGTGGAGGTGCTTCGTGGTGATTGATCATGTCTACATATATATTTTTACCGCTTTTATATATTTACATTTTCGATCCCCCATGGAGGTGCTTCGTGGTGGTTGATCATGTCTGTATATATATTTACAGCTTTTATATATATAATTGCTTACAGTTTTCATATAAATTACTACATCATGTGAGCCTAAGAATCATGTGATCACAGATTCAGTCTACTGAATCTAGATTCGGTTCCCATGATGGACATTTTTAGCTGTACATGGCTTATAAATTATTCACGTTGTTAGAATTTCCTTAGATAGCTCTCATGCCCACAAGGAGTTCGACATTGCTATGTATATTATTTTCTCGAAGATGCTTCGCAACTCGAAAATAAAAGCAATCAAGCCGAACATTTAATAAAAAATGAAAGTATCAAATGCCTCAATTACTATTGAGCATAGGGTTTGAAAAAACCTCTTTTTTTATAAAACATCACTGCTATATCTTGTTAAAACTTAATTTTATATAAAAATTCAAACCCTGTATATATAGGTGCGAACGAGGCATAGCACTACTTCCAAATAACTGCACATTGACTCACACACACACATTCATATAACAGTTTAATTGAAAAGCGGCGGTAACCGTGGTAACACGGATGTCGGGGGGTGCCTAACACCTTCCCTCTGCATAAGCAAGTCCCCGTACCCTAATGAATCTCGGTTTTACAGACTCGTTTAGCAGTGTCACATCATTGGGTTAATGTGCAAACCTTTTCTCGATTGTTTTGGTATAACCATTTAAAAAACCAACTGGCGACTCTTACAGTCCAATCGTCGACATATAAATGTCGGACCTTTTCACAACTTATTTTTTCAAACAAATCTCACCTAGCATGAGAACACCAAAAGACAAGAACAAAAAGGGGACAAATAAAATCTCGACGTCGACACAGATAACTCTTGTCAATTACATCATTATGTAACTTCTTTTATTTTGTCTCTGAGATTATTTTGATCAAGTGGTGGCACATCTAAATCAAAATTATCTAAGTTAAGTCCAACCTAGCACTTCTATATATTCAAAAAAGAAAAACCATTGTCCTTGTGGTGACACAACAAAACAACATTGTTCAATTTTCATTATAAGTATCAAATGTGATAAAATTAACATCTCAAAAAATTAAGATAAGCCTTGTGGTGACACAAGAAACTTATAATAATTAATTAATACTCTATTATGTTTTATCATGCTAGAAGGTAACGTTCGACATTCCAAATATCTTTGAACGCTTAGGACTTAATATAAAATCTTTGAGAGGTTTGTTATTATTTTGTCTCATCTTGTTTAGCACGCGCGTGCACACACACACACACACACACACACACACACACACACACACACACACACACACACACACATATATATATATATATATATATATATATATATATATATATATATATATAAATACGCTTCATATTAATTAACATGCGAAACATGTTTGCATCATATATAATATATATAGTATAAGCATGCATATATAGAATATTATATTCTACCCGAATTGATTTTGGACTTTATTCTAGTTTGGTTCACTAGAGCCACCAAGTGAACCAAAATGTCAAACCTAGGGTGCAAGAATTAAATTTAAATATAACTATTACATTTAAACCCGAGCTCCATTATAAATGGGTCTTCATGCGCTCCTTGCTCCTTGATCTTCAATTCTTCAAAATTAATTCTAACTATTCCTATTACAAAATTATTTAAAATAGATATAAACCTTGATCAGCAGTCAATGGGAAGTATATAGGAGGGAGATAGAATTTACATTAAGAAAATTAAAGAAGACGAGGTACGCGGACCCCATTTAATAAAACTCATACATTCATCCATCCAACTAAAATAAAATCCAATCATATTGGTCAATAGAACGTAACCAACCCCTTTTATTTTCATATATATCATCATATGCATCAATAAATAACATTCTTCTCATGAATAATAAATCCATTCCATATAATCATTGATATCAATTTAATAGGCAATTTCAAATTTATTAAAATCCAATTTTGAAATAAAATAAACTCCTTTAATTTAATCAAAATTTAAATTATAATAAATTTCTTTTTTTTATTTTATCCAATTTTAAATAAAAATAAACTCCTTTATTTTTAATCGAATTCTAAATCAAAATAAACTCCTTTATTTTAATTAACAGGGAATCCAATTCCAAGTACAAAATAAACTCTTTTATTTTAACTTAAAATTGTTAAAAAAATAAAATATGTTGAATCTTATTCCTTATCAAAATTAAACATCTTTAAATTTAGTAAATATGGAATCTTATTCCATATGTGAATAAACTCCTTTATTCTAGGAAACATGAAATCCTATTCCTTATTTAAATAAACTCTTTTATTCAAGCGAACGTGGAATACAATTCCAAATTAATATAAAACTTTTGAATAAACTCTTTTATTCAAACGAACGTGAAATCAAATTCTATGTTTATATCAAACTTTTGAATAAACTCTTTTATTCAAACGAACGTGGAATCTAATTCCAAGTTAATATACAACTTTTATTTTAATCATATTCCAATTCAAAATAAACATTTTTATTTTAATTGAAATAAATACTAAAATAAAAACTTCCAGAATCTAGTGTCGGGCGCAGCTTCGCCCAGAATACACTAGGATACAGTGCAGCTAGCCCAGAAAGCTTTTTCCCGATTATGGCGCAGCTGCACTCCAGAATGAACTGTAGACGGCGCAACTGCACTGCTTGCCCAAAAAATGCTTTCCACGTTATGGCACAGTTGCGCTCCATAATGAACTGGAGACGGCGCAGCGACGCTTTGTCGCAGACAGAACATGAAAAAATTTTGCCCAGAAATTTCGATCAAGTCGCGTATTATATATACATGAAATCATCAAGATCGATAATTAGCATAAAGTTAGGATCTGATACCACTGTTGGGTTTGTATATAGCGCGAACATGCAATCAAATTATACAAAAGGTGTGGAAGCACGATAAAATAGGAATTTAAAATTTTCATACAAACCCATCACCAAGATCATAATATGTGCATAATTATCAATCAATAAAAATGAGATGAAGATTAGATTCATAAACTTGTAGAACTAGCTTCTTCAGGTACAAGTTCACCTCCAATCCTTTTCGTGTTCAACTTGAACCCACCGAGTTTGATTCCTTCCTTTGATCAACGTTAGCCACCCAAGTGTGTGGCTTCCAGAAGTGATCCATTAAGGAAGAATAAATATTCAAGAAGATGGGTATTTGGTTCAAACCCTAGTTTTTCTATCTCTATAGAAAAAGGGACATACTCTCCAACTATTGGAATCACGTATATATCGATATCTGATATAAGACTCCTCTTATAAAGATATCAGTTAACTCTTCTAATCTAATTAGAAATTAAGGTATTACTTAATTAAATTCGTTTAATTAATTAAGCTCCCTAATCTTATTATGGATAATTAATTAAACTATTTTTATTAATTAAAATCCATAATCTTATTAAGGATAATTAATTAAACTCTTTTAATTAATTAACATCTTAATCTTATTAGGAATATATGAGAGTACTTTTACTAATTAATTCTCAAACACCTTTAGATATTAAATAATAATAATAGTAATAATAATAATAAGACTCCTCTTATTAATTTATATTTAATATTTTTAAAATATTAAATAATAAATATTAAGCTATTTAACTTATTCTATCACAATGGATTAAATTAAATATACTTAACTTATTATTACGATTATGTCATTTGTTCTTAAATAAATATTCTTCCTTTTTTGGTGTGATCCTTTCGGTTCTCCATATTAAACTGGTTGTGAATAAATTAATTAGAATAATTCTAATCTTATTTAAATAAATAAATTACACTAATAATTTATTTAAATAAATAATATTTATTCTACAATAGGGATAAGCCTCCCTAGCGATTAACGACTTTCCGGATAATATAAATTTTAATATTAATCATAAAAGAATCTTTCACTACAAAAAAATGGGGCTTCAGCAACAACCGATTTTCGTTGCTAAAGGTGTCAAATTTCGTTGCTAAAGATTTTTAGCAACGACTTTACTGTCGTTGCATCTTTCGTTGCGCAATGAGCGTTGCTAATTGTTCCGCAACGAACATATTTTTTTCGTTGCCAAAAGTAATACATTTTACAACGAAATTTGGCTTTCGTACAAATACATCGATCCTTTAGCAACAAAATGTATTGTTATAGAATAATTAAAATTTTGTTGCTAAAAACTCCATTTCGTTGCAAAAGCCTGCTAATTGGCAACGTAATGAACTCTTTTTTTTTGCATTAAATATGCATTTTCGTTGCAATTGACACCATTTTGCAATGACATTTTTTGTTGCAGTAAATTATGAAAATTGTTGCCTAAGCTTGCTTTCGTTGCGGAATGTAAACTTTTTAGCAACGATTTTCATTGCTGATTATATTATTTGGCAACGACATTATGCTGAATCAGCAACGAAAATGTTTGTTGGTGGTTATTTTTCAATAGCAACAAAAGTCATCGATTAGCAACGACATTATATGTTGCCGTTTCTTTATATATGCAACGAAAGCTGATATGATTTGCAACGATAAAAAATGTTACCTTCTATTTTAGTATTAGCAACAATATCATCTCCGTTGTTATTAAGTTAATTTTTCGTTGCCAAATATTATATTTTTGATGTTATTAGCAACGAAAATTTGTTGCTAAATGTATAAAAAATTGTTGCTATATTAAAACTTGTTCAATGCTTTGGTAACGAATTATATTGTTGCCAAATCAAAATTTGACATTCTTTTTGTGTACCTGGCTGGCTCAATGTCCTCATAGCAAATAATGACAAAAATACAAAAAACTAAAATATTATTAACTTAATAAAATCATCCACTACGTAATCATTCATTATCTTTACAATTAACCATCTAAAGTTACCACCTATATCATGGTAATGTATTTACGCTCATGTCAGGTGTGCAAAATTTTAAAGTCGTCAAGACCACTGATGTCATTTCATATTTAGGGTGCTCCGAGAATGAAATCTTCTTCCTTCATGAACCTGAAACGTAACAGATTATACAAAAACCATGACTATCAAGACATATTATAGGGTGAAAAAAACATACAGATAAGAAAGAACACATTATCTGTGCCTGTCAAAAACTAGCATATATTACAGTTTATATGATAGAATAAATATTCACCCCAAGATGTGTTTAGATCCTCGAAGTCGGGTAGGTTTTGTTGTTCTTACTTTAAAGATTATGTTGTAATTGACAAAAAATTAAAAAAAAAGACTCAAATTTAAAGAGAATGAGCTATAAAATTTTCAGGATCAAGGCAAAATGAACATGTGTTGGGTTGGCTTTCTTTTCTGAACATGCAAACAAAATTGTATCCACTCACAGTAAATTTAAATTCTTTTGTCACTAAATGTGTATTGGGGGGAATTGGGCGAAAAGTGTAGTGGAGGGGATATTCAAGGAATTTAAAAAATACATATGAGCATATTCAAGGAATCCTTTATGTTTCAAATGCCAAAAGGACCTAAAGATGAGGCAGATAACTACATTATATTTCACATGTATGAATGGATGCAAAATGAATCGTAAACAAAAGAGGAATTAATGCATGCAAAATAAAAGGCAAAAAACCAACCTCATTTGTAGGAAAGAAATCAAATAAGAATTATATAATGCTTGTTTTGCCAAGTTTGGCTATATAAATCAAATAGGAATTGAGATTATAAACCTCAGCAGCAGCGAATCTCATCCTGGCTTCGTCTAACTCTTTCTGAGATCCCCTAGAAGATACCCAGATAGACTACAAAAGGGTAAAAAGGAAATGTAAATGTGAACTACTAGTCAGCTTGACATGTGCACTTTCTTGCACAACTCAAAATACTTATAGAATTCTGGAAAATCTACATTACTAATACATAAATACATTTAATCTCAAAGTTATTCCAACAACCTGATCCAATCTTAAGAATTAAGAGAAAATAATGATACAGGGCGGAAGAATATTCACTTGTATGCAAAGAATAGCAGCAATTGTTAAGATCTCTTCAGAACATCCAAGTTCATTTGAAGCTAAGATCATTTTTGAGATCATTGGATCCTACATAAAATTGGAGTTCCAATTACTAATCGGTATTCTTTCTGTTTCAATAAATATTAAGATTGATTTGTAAAAGAAGATAGCATAAGACATATTAATTTATAACTACCCCTAATAAAAATAAAATGAGGCATTGCCTACACACAAACTACAAAAGAACAAATGGAGTACCCAAATACACTGACTAGTGACTTGCCAATGATACACCAATACGTCGATAGAAAATGAATATTACAGAGAGAAAGCTTGTCTGTGGTAAAAGGATTTACCATAAGTGCAGCCATCCCAACATCGAGAACTGAAAGCCAAAAGATTTTATGTCCTGGCTCAATAAAGTTATGGATACGGTTGATGGTGCCAAAAGCCATGATCCTATAATAATAAGTGGATAGTAATCAGTGATTTAAAGCCTCTGAAAGGAAACAAATGAAGAAAGGAAAAAATTAAGAGGGACTATAAGTTTTTTTTTCTTTTATCTTTTTATGCAACACTATTTCTTCAACGAGGATAAGCAAAAATGTTGTGTAATTAACGTACAAAACAACTAAGGAAAAACTACGAAAAAATTATACAGCAAGTACAACAAGATTTTTTTTAATCTTCTAATGGCTTGCAGCACCATATAAAAGATGCAACTAACAGCAGGACATAGAAGAAATATTATTTTATATTTTTTTAACTTCAACATGTAATCTAAATAGGCAACTCAAATTTGAGAGTAAATCCAAAAAATGCATTGGAAATTTATTTACCATCCTAGAAAAGTTGAAGGTATAATCTCAATGGAAATGCAATTTAAAGAGACAATTAACATTTGAGAGCAAATACCAGAACAATGCATGATAAAGTTGTTTACTATCCTAGGAAAGCTGAAGCTATTAATCTTACGCTGCAACAAGGTAGAAGAAATGGAAAATAAGATTCACAAGACGATATCTTTTTAAATTTAAAGGTAAAGCATCCATCAAAATCTTCCACAAGAATAACTACACCTTCGGTGGAATGTCAAAAGAGACCATTCCGTTTGTTAATTTCCTAATTATCTCTCCCAATTGCCATATATCATATCTAAATTTTGAATAAATGGGCATTCTTTACACTTGTATTCACTGCAAGGCTGGATGACTTGCCCTCGATAATATGCACAGAACAAAACTTTCCAAGAGGCCAAAAGCACATATTAGAAAAGTAGCTACAAATAAATATGGTCTATCAATGTTGGACTGGGTAAAAATTTATATAATATATTCAACAGAATTATTCAGATTCATTACAATAATACTACACCACCGCTAGAACAATAGAACCTAAAGCAATTCTAAATCTGAGCAACTACGCTATTACAGCAAAAAACAAAATGGGAAAAAATTATGCTTTTGTAGTTCTAAATCTGAACTACTCAGCTCTGAACCTAAAGCAATTCTAAATCTGAGCTACTACACTACACTATTACAGCCAACAAAATTGTGCTTTTGTAGTTTGTGTGCAGACATACGTACTAAATAGAGAGAGAGAAGAGAGGAAAAAATAAGCATAAAGCAACATACTAACGGAATTTCGGTAATTTGAAATCCAATAGGTGAAGTAAGCTTGGCATCGTCATCAATCACTCCAAGAGAATAAAGTACTTCAAGTGCTCTGATCATTGCTTCAGGCGATGGAGATGCTGGCCAATCAAAGCCTAAGATGTTATCAATGCCCAAAGCTTTTAACTGAAATCAAAGCACAATTGCACACAAGAACGTAAAACATCTCAAAAAGGAAAAAGGGAAACAAAAATAAAGGCCTAGTACCTACTTTTCTTTATAGCGTGTGGAAAAACTGAGTACATGGGATCAAATTTGGCATACAAGGTTTCGTACAAAGAAATGTATGTAAAAAAGGAAGAACATTGATACACAAGATTTAGTACCAAAGACTAAAAGGAGCATTTATAGGATTCTTTCATGCAAGGCACATAAAGCAATAAGGGATTACTCGCAATGTTCTTCCAGGTGTAAGATGGAAATTTCCAGACATCTCCCTATTGGCTAAAGAACTTTTTTTTCATTTCTTTATTTTCACACACAAACCGATGGAATGGAGAACATAATGATAATAAATAAAGAAACTAAATTCAATGAACCTAGCTCCTGTGTTGAACTGTATAATATAACATATAAAACAAATAGTAAATTCTTGATCAAATAAAGTTCAAATAATGCAGTTTACAATAACTATCATTTCCTATTTTCTAAATTCTTATAGAATCCCTTCTAATCTTTCCAAGAAATATAACTAATAAAATACTATTGTACAAAAAACAGCAGTACCAGGAGTATCAAACCACCAATCAAGCTACGTAAGGAACTTCTAGTCCATCATAAAGAACAAGCAAAGTTGTGGTGTACTTAATAGAAAAAAAGTATTAGAGGGTTAAACATTATCAAATTGGCAAAGTTAAAAACTTCATTATAGATTATACAAAAAGAGGATAATTGCTAAATCTTTTTTCATTAGGTTGCACTACTAAAACCTTTATGCTAGAGAATGGAAATAGTCATATCGGTGATGCAAATAATAGCAAAGAATTATGTAACTAAATAGCTCAAGTGGTTCCACGCAGATCTTGGGTTTGTAAGATATCTTTTTATTAGGCCAGATTATAGTAATCATATGATTTAGTTATGCAAACTTCTCCAAATACAAAGTAAAGAGTAAATGTTAAGAATGAATACCATACAAAGGCAATACCCTGCAGTTGCTTTAATTCTCTGTTCCACATGGATTTGGCGCAAGCTTGAATTTGTAAACAGAAAATGTCAATACAACCCCAAGATGATGAGAACCCAACAATCGGAAGGGGCTTGTAAGAACTACTTTCCCAGTAGTCCTAGCCCTCAATATGTTTTCACAGTCCTCCTACATCAAATAGAGAACACATAAAAGTTGAAATGAAATACCCATTAAATCTAATCTTGAGAATTGAGAACTTCACAAATAAAACTAAGAAAATAGAGAAATGAATGACTTAGCAAAAGATTATATTGAAAAAATGAACCTAATTACCTCTCCTGACATCATATCAAGTGATTTAATGTAGGAAACTGTTTCTTGAGAGAAAATCACAGGGGCATACTCATCCCTAAAAGGTGAAGGCTCTCTCTCTATTGTTCTTATTGTCCAACCATTTTGCTTTTCAAATTCTTCCCTTTCTCCGTTCACAACCCGTATGCCACCCCACTCAGCAGTGGCCTCTCAAAAGTTGTCCTGGCTGTGTACTCGGAAAAAGTTTCCTACATTGCCAAAAGTGAGCAGAGAAAACAAAAGAACAGTCAATACAAAGAAAAAAATACCACTGAAAATAGAAACCCTAAAAGATTATATAAGCCCAAACCTGATCAATTGCTGATGGGATCTTGTAATAATGAAAATTGGAGACCAAAACTGCACCGGAGTGACGGTTGAGGGGTGGGAAGCGATGGAGGGCAGTGGCGGAGTCGTCGTGATGGAAACAAACATAAAAACGGCGACGAAATATCTAAATAAACACGCAATTTAAAACATAACATAAAAAAATGCTGTATTAATTAAAAATAAATAAAACTAACTTATTATTCAGAAGATTTTTCACAGCCACAATAGAGCCATCCTGGAAAACTCCTCTGTAAACAATTTTATACCCTCCTTCATCAATACCATTCTCCTCCGCAAACCCATACGTCGCTGTTTCAAGTTCCTCCGCAAACCCGTCGTCGAGGCCTCCTATTGTGGCTGAGCTTCCGATTGTGGCTTCATCCAAAACTCTGGATCTAGATTAGATATCTTTTTTCGAGTTTATAGCAAAAGATAAAAGTTATATAATTGTAAGTCTTTAACCCGAATAAAAAAATAATAAATTTTAAAATAAAATTTATTAATAAATGAATGTTAATTTTATTATTTTTAATAAATATAATAATTAATATTTTAAATTATAATTTGAATAAGATTTTTTATCATTTTTGAAATATTAAATTTTAAAATGAATACTTTAATTACAACTATAGTTAGAATAAGAAAAAAAATAATGAGTTTTAATGTATAGTATTAATGAATAAATTTTAATTTATTTATTCTTAATAAATACAATAATCAATAATCTAAATTACAATTCAAATGACTTTTCATCATTTTTGAAATTCTAAATTTTAATTTTAAAATGAATGCTCTAATTACAATTATAAATAGAATAAGAAAATAAAATAAAATTTAAAGTATAGTTCATTAATTCTAAATTAATTCGAACCTAACACATTTTAATAATAAAATTATATTATCCATTGTTATTGCCTCCTGTTGTCGCAAGTAAATTTTGAAAGTACAAAATTTGTAACAAACTAATACCTATATATATATATATATATATATATATATATATATATATATATATATTAAAAAAACAGCTTCTCTCCTCCCAAATCAGAAATCAAAAACAAATATGCCAAAACGACGCAGTTTTGAAAGACTGTGCACAAATAGAATATACACGGCTATACACACACACACACACACACACACACACACACACACACACACACACACACACACATATATATATATATATATATATATATATGGGCCCCTATTTTTGGCAATCGATTGTCACGGGTACTATTTCAACAACCATAATCTATACCGTTGATAGCAACATTGGATGTCACGGATTGAAATGCATTTCCCCTGCCGCTACAGGCTGTAGCGACATGAGAAATTACTCATTTGCCTCTCATTTGCTCATGCGCTACACAGTCTACCACTACAAGTTATGACGGTAGTTTAGTTAACTAATAAATTAGAATGACTTAGTGGTAACTTAATGACCCAATAACCTATAGGTCTTAGGTTCAAAACTTAGCTGTGATATTTTTGTTTCTTATGTTATATTTTTTGTGTATTAGATAAATTCTATTACCATCTATTTTGAAAATAATATGTATTTATATGTATATATATATATATATATATATATATATATATAATAATATAATAATAAAATAATTTTTAAAAAAACTCTTATATAAATATATGGTCCTATCAAAATCATAAATTAATAATTCTTTTAAATTGCAAATATATCTAGGGTAATCTTGTAAAATATGATTTTATTCTTGTTTGTTTTGTCTTGAAATTTAAATCTAATTGAATTTCATCCTTAATTTTTTTCATTGCGTCCAAAAGTTCAGGTGTTGCATTCTCGAATTATAATAAAAACTTGTGAAGAGTTGTTGACGCTATGAGTGCTTCCTTTCGCGTTATTGGCTCCAAATGTATTGTATCATCCTCACAAATATGATACATTATATTAATAAGTATGATACATTACATCAAAAAAGTTAATATAAACATCAATAAAATACAATAATTTTAATGTAATTTATATAAAATGCCACACATTTTTCGTACCCATACCACGTGTTTGATAAAACGCCTAAGCGGACAAGTTTGGGGGAATTGTTTGAATTTCAAATCAATGGCTACGAAAATGCTAGGAAAGAGACAGAGGGGTGAGGGCTCATTACCATCAACTATTTTGATATGAGGAAATTTGTGAGTGCCGCGGCAGCGGACAAGTTTGATTATTTGGCTTCAAAAGCATTCACACCGGAGTGAGTTTTGAGGCCTGAGTCTTTTGATGGGCATATATATATATATATATATATATATATATATATATATATATATATATATATATATATATATAGACACACACACACACACACACACACACAGCTGATCAGGCCCGGACTCCCGGACCTGATCAAATTCGGACCCTATAATTTATTTATTTTTGTTTTTTTAAAAACAACTAAAAAAATTAATATTTTATGGAACTGAAATTTTTTCATAATACAATATTTTGGGCGTGATTTGGATACCTATATCAAAAAATGTATGTACAGTCTGCACAGACCTGTTTTGTTATACGTATCCAAATAACATCCAAAACACTGTATGATATAAAAATTCCAGTTCCATAAAATATTAAATTTTTTTGTTTAGCTATTTTTTTTTTAAAAAAAACAAAAAAAAATCCGTAGTTTAAGAAAATTCGGGAGTCCGGATAGGAATCAGACTCTCTCTCTCTCTCTCTATATATATATATATATATATATATATATATATATATATATATAGACGGTAGTAAAATTTATCTAATACATAAAAAATGGGATAAGACATTTTTTTGTCATTGTACTAAGGTCCGATTTTCATTGTGGTTACCGAAATTTTTTTGTTGCAATCGAATAACTGTACTCTCAAACATTACAACATGGTCATTATTTTTAATTTTCGTCCGAAAAAAATAATGACCTCTCCAAACTAGAAACTTTATATTCCAACAAAAGCCACTGGACCAACTACCTGTCATACTAGAATTTATGTAACACTAATATTTAAACCACCTAGCATCATTTTTATGCATGTGAAGATGAGATAATACACTTTTTGGTCAATGTACTAGGAATTGTAATAATAATAATAATTATAATAATAATTATTGTAATAATAATAATAAATTTTAAATAATTAAAATAATAATAATTATAATTAAAATAATAATTAAAAGTAAAATTTTAAATAATAATTATTATTATTGTAATAATACAGTGACCAAAAAGGGGATAATACAGTGTATTATTACAATAATAATAATAATAATTAAAATAATAATAATAATTCGGTAATTCGGTATCCCACATATTAATTGGATAAGATTTATGAGGTATTACACGTGGTGCATGGGTTATCGGTAAAGTTTTATTCGACTGTGTGGATGTGTGATTATATTTTTTTCTCAACTATTTATTTTACTACGTTAATTATATTCTCTTAACAAAATGATGCTCTCTTTAATTCGATGTGTTAGCTAACATGTAGATCTAGTAGTAACATGCAGATCCAATTACCGAATTATTATTATTATTTTAATTATTATTATTATTATTATTATTATTATTACTGTTATTATTATTATTATTATTATTATTATTATTATTATTATTATTATTATTATTATTATTATTATTATTATTATCTTAATTTAAGTCAACATTTTAATAGTCGTTGCAAAAAGTTGTATAAAATATGCAACGAAAATAAAAATTGTTGCCAATGAATGTGGTCCATATTAGGCAACGAAATATATCAACAAAAAATCTTTCGTTGCCCACGATGAGGAAAAATCAAGTGGTTAAAAATTTTGCAACGAATTTCTAACGAATTTTGTTTCCAAATTTTGCAACTACTTATGAATTTCGTTGCAAAACGTGAAAGCCTGACACAATCTGTAACGAAGGACACGT
The DNA here is from genome assembly GCA_016801055.1 of Panax notoginseng. Lineage (NCBI taxonomy): Eukaryota > Viridiplantae > Streptophyta > Magnoliopsida > Apiales > Araliaceae > Panax > Panax notoginseng. Next base: position 139,483,114 of record CM029022.1, read on the forward strand.
TTCGTTGCTAAATATACACTTTTAGCAACGACACGACTTATAAAGTCGTTGCCTGAAAAATCATTGCTAAAGTCCCATTTTTAGCAATAAAAAAACTTTCGTTGCCCACGTTGACGGGAAATCAAGTGGCCGAAAATTTTGCAACGAATTTCTAACGAAATTTTTTTCCGTCTATGAATTAGCAACGAAATTTTGCAACAACTTATGAATTTTGTTGCAAAAAGTGAAAGCCTGACACAATCTGCAACGAATGACAAATTTCGTTGCTAAACATATACTTTTAGCAACGACTTATAAAGTCGTTGCCCGAAAAATTATTGCTAAATGCCCATTTTTTTGTAGTGTTTGAATATATAGTTACCGTACAATTCAATCCTTCTACTATACAATGTCCCAATTAAATATAAGACATAGAATTACTGTCAAGTCTTATTTTATTTAATTATAAATTTTTCGATTCTTAAATGCACAATACCAAATAATGCAAATTAGAAACTCCTTTCTAATTTCATTCTGCCTTGGCCAAGGCCTACTGGGTTGTCATTTATCGAATCACATAGGACATTTCTCTTCTTTTACTAGAAGTGGTAGATTCTTTATTGATCATACATGATCTGTAAGACCCCAACTTTTTATAAATAAAATTGAATCTATTCTATTTTAAAATAATAAGGTGCTAATTTGATATAAATCTTTGGTTATGATTGAAATGTGTAAATTTTGTAAAATAAGCAAGTGGTTATAAAATATTCATTGTTGTCGGGGAATATTCGTTTGGTCGTGGAATATTCTTGTTGTCGGGGAATATACGTACGACGGCGCAACCATTTATGGGCCCTGTAACAGAAAATGGTCGGGTGATGAAAATGACAAGTTTGAGTTTTTATAAATAACGACGTAGTTGTTATCGCTAACACTGTTGAAATACCTGGTGGTTAAAATACAGTAATACGTGTGGTTGCACAGTAGCACACGGTATTACACAATATTTTTAGATTATTGATTCTTACGTAAGAAGGCACTACCGTCGACGTCAGGATTTTTATTTGTCCCTTTCTGTTCTTGTTTTTTTTTGTGTTCTCCTGTTAGATGAGATTTGTTTGAAAATATTAAGTTATGAAAAGGTCCGACATTTATATGTCGACGATTTGACTGTAAGAGTCGCCACTTGGTTTTTTAACTGGTTGTACTAACACAACCGAGAAAAGGTTTGCACATTAAACCAGTGATATGACACTGCTAAACGAGTCTTTGAAACCGAGATTCATTAGGGTCCGGGGACTTGTTTATGCAGAGAGAAGGTGTTAGGCACCCCCTGACATCCTTGTTACCACGGTAACCGCTACTTTTTAAAAAATTGTTATATAAATGTGTGTGTGTGTGTGTGTGTGTGTGGGTTAATGTGCAGTTATTTGAAAGTAGTGCTATGCCTCGTTTGCACCTATATACAAAGGGTTTGAATTTGTGTAAAAATTCAGTTTTAAACAAGATATAATAGTGATGTTTTATGAAAGAAGTTTTTTAAACCCTTGTGCTCAATAGTAATTGAGGCCTTTGATACTTTCATTTTTATTATGTTTGGCTTAATTACTTTTATTTTCGAGATGCGAATCATCTTCGAGAAAATAATGTACAAAGTAGTGCCGAACTCCTCGTGTGCATGAAAACTATCTGAGGAAATCCAAACACCGTGAATAAATTTACAGGCTGCTTACAGCTGAAAACGTCCATCACGGGAATCGAATCTAGATTCCGTAAACTGAATATGTGATCACATGATATCTAGGCTCACATGATGCCGCAATTTGTACGAAAAGAAGTAAGCAATTATATATATATATATATATATATATATATATATATATATATATATACATGATCACCAACCACGAAGTACCTCCATGGGGGATCAAAAAATGTAAATAAAGTTGTGAAAGCAATCAACCACCATGAAGTAAACTCCAGGCGGGACGAAATATAAATAAAGTTGTAAAAGCAATCAACCGCCACGAAGTAAACTCCAGGCGGGACGAAACGTATATATATATATATATATATATATATATATATATATATATATATGTATATATGAACTATTGTCAAACTTTGTTCGATGAGCCTAGATTTTATATCCGGTGTGTTTACCTGCTTATATATATATATATATATATATATATATATATATATATATATATATATATATTAAAGTAATAAACGCACCGGTTGTAAAATCTAGGCTCATCGAACATAGTTCGACACACAATTCATATATATAAGTATATATATATATATATATATATATATATATATATATATATATATATATATATATATATATATATATATATATATATATATACGAAAACAATAAAACACTCCAGACATAACTCTAGGCTCATCGAACAGAGTGCGACACGTAGTTCATATATATAAGTATATATATACGAATGCAATTGAACGCTTCAGACATAAGTCTTGGCTCAATCGAGGCATAACTCGATAATGTTAGTCCATATATATATATATATAAACTGAAATGAAACCACGGACCGAAGTCCGAGCATACACACGCAACACGACTCTGAACGTGAAGAATGTTGTGTGCTAAGATGAAGGGAAAGGCTTTAAAGTGTATAAGAAGACTTATAGTGGACTGCTAAAGAAGACTTCTATAGCTTTAAGTGGATGAACACTCGGCTCCCGCCGGTACAATAGTAGTTATATGTGAGCTCACAAGTGTTTAAAATGAGAAAGCACTCAGTTTAGGGTGTGTACAGAGCAAATTTGACAGGGCTTTCTCGCTTTTTTCTCTTACAAAATGGCCACCCCAAGCCCTCTATTTATAAAAGGAGCCGTAGATGTACCTGCGGCTGTAAGACCCCAAATTATTAATAAATGAAATTTAATTCCTCTGTTTATTATTTTGAAATAGTAAGGGTTGATTTGATTAATGTGGTTAGTTATGGGTAAAATGTGCAAATATTTTAAATAAGCAAGTGGTCCTAAAATATTCATTATTGTCGGGGAATATTTGTTTGGTCGTGGAATATTCTTGTTGTCGGGGAATATTCGTACGACGGCGCAGCCTTGTGTGGGCCCCATAACGGAAAGCGATTGGATGAAGAAAATGACAAAAATAAGTTGTTTATAAATAACGGCATAGTTGTTACCGTTAATACTGTTGGAATACCCGGTGGTTAAAACACAGTAATACGCGTTGTTGCACAGTAGCACACGGTATTGCACCAATTATTGATTCTTACATAAGAAGGCACTACTCAATAATTGTTACAGTAATTACTGTTCAATATTGTATTTTATTGATTCAATAATTACTGCGTTGATATTTTATATTACTGTTGTTTCAATAATTGTCACTACGCAGTATTTTTTATTATTTGAGCAATAATTCATATTATCTGAATAATATTATTAGATAACATTATTGGTAATGTCTAGAAAGTTCTGTCTAAGGAGAGGTTTGGTCATCTAATTGTGCGCCAGTAAGGAGAAATCCTTATTGGAAAGCCCCCTCTTTCCTGGGAACGGCCTGGTTGCCAGTACTGTGGTTCTGTAATATTATTTGTGTATAATTAATTATTGATTTATATGATGAGGAAAATATTGATTTTATGTGGATATAGATGGAGAAAATTTTTAATGTGACAATTGTTGAAAATTAATATTTTATCTTTTTCTGATAAAATAATTCATTTAAATATATTATTTTAATAATATATTGATGATGATATTTTTACAATGAATGTGGGATATATGAGTATATGAGGAGGAAGAGTATTTTTGTGGCATTAAATGATTAACACATGTTTTGTGTGTTGGTGGACACAATTCTTGATCGAAAATTTATTATTGACTGTAAAATCGTCCGTTTGTGGATTTCGGTCAATTTCTGTTTGGAATTTGGAAAAACTTTCTTCTGCAAAGTTGTAGAGAATTGAATTTCCTATAAAAATTCGCGAGATTTGAATTTTCTGAATAAAGGGCTATTTATTATGAATTATTGAAGTTCTGAAGTTCCGAAATAATTGATTTTTGGAAGTTTTATTTATTATTTTGAAGAAAAACGTTTTTTTGCATTTAAGTGGGCTAACATGTGATATAAATGGGCTGAGATCAGATGTCTAGAGGTGGGCTAAGGAAAATTTGATAAATATATTATTATTATATTAAATTTTCTGCTTTGGTGTTCTAAGCATTTTCCTATAAATAGGGTGCTTATGTTAAAATTGAAAATCACACCAGAAACGCAAGTTTCTCTCAATTTCTCTCTCTATATCGAGCGTATTCTTGTGAGTATTTGATACTTTGAGTGTTGCTATACGGTGCAAGTTTCCTTCAGCACTATATCTAGTATTCCAGTCAGAAGTACCGTATTTTTGAGGTAAGGGATGTTATTTCTTCTTAAATGATATTATTTTCTTCAATATCATTATGCCGAAGTATTGATCTGAATTTTTATCAAATTTAGAACTTTTCATGTCGGGGTTACTATTCATGAGTTACTATTCACGAGTTACTATTCACGAGTTACTATTCACCGGAAAATAAAATTTTCTTCTTTTCGTCCAAAATATCTATTTTGGGTACTAGCTTTGATTGTATCCATGTTTTGATCATTCTTGAATTTTACTCCACTATGATTATTTATGAGGTATTTTTGGACATGGAATAGCTGAAATACGAATCCTTAATATTTATTATTTTGTTTCACTGGATTCGTTTCTTTTAAAATATTTTTCATCATCATCAGTCCTAAATGATGATATAATTGAATATCTTTGGCCTGTAGTGCAAAGATTGATGATTTCTGATGAATATCTTTGGCCCGTAGTGCAAAGATGAACAGGTGTTGAGATGAACATGATCGACTGGTGATACAAATGAATATCTTTGGCCTGTAGTGCAAAGATGAATATTTGATTAAAGATGGTTATTGATTGTTGTTACATGGATAAAATATTGATGATGGACTTTTAAATCTTAGAAGATAGTAGAACTCATTCTCTACTTGACTCTTCTAATGGTTTGCTGTTTCCGCTGCAGTTATTGATTTAAAATTTGTTGTCTATTGTATTCTATTAGATTTTTCTCTGTTGAAGACTAACGATAATTTGTTGTATATTATCTTAGTCATAATATTCTTTATTGGGCTAGTTGAGCTCACCCTTTTCCTTGTTGTTCCAATTTTCTTCTCAGGAGGCGAGAATGTAGCGAGTACTAGTCGGGGTGTGGAATGATGGTTCAAGACAGTTGTTTTAGTAGTCCTCACTATTTTGTAAAATAGTGTATCAATAAGTATAATGAGGACTTAATTGAGTATGAATACTGTCTAGATGATAATATTTGTATTTAAACTCACAGTATATGTGTTGTCGTATTTTGCACGACAATTGTAATAATAAAGTTGTAGTTATTTTCTGTACCATGTATTTGGCGACTCAGAATGGGTTGGATGGATTGAACCTGTTTTGGGGGCGTCACAGTTGGTATCAGAGCTTAGGGATATGATCTCTGGCGGAGATCGGGGAATAGGACTAGGAGGAGAGAGACGAGTAAATCCTTCGCTAGTGTGTCCTACCTAAGCTTATTTGTTGGTCGGTCATAATATAGGGATATTATGTGATTTGTTAATTTGTTAAATTAACCCTTGTTTTATGGCAGTATTTGAGAATGTCGACTGAGAATGTTAACAGTGGAGTAAATGAAACCGTGGAGACACCTGTACTCACCAACGAGGAGAACGTGCAACAGGCTGGCAATGTTCCTCTTGTAAACAACACCACTGAGCAGACGGTGAACGATGAGATGTTTAGAAGCTTTTTGCGATTCATGCAAAACCAGACGAAGGAGATTCCTGTTCAAAATATAGGAAGAAACAATGGCAACGCACAGCTGGTCACAGCCAAGCAGTTCAAAGAGTTGGGACCACTAGAATTCTGGGGAAAGCCGGATCCGATTAAGGCGGAGACATGGGTCAAGCAAATTACCAAGATATTTGATGTCTTGGGATGCATGAAGGAACAGAAGGTTCCATTCGCTACCTTTATGTTCCGTGGCGAGGCAGACTACTGGTGGGAGTCTGTGAAACGTACCCATCCAGCCGCACTCAGCATGTCTTGGGAGACATTTCAGAAACTCTTCAGCGAAAAATACTTTCCTGAAAGTATTCGCCATATGAAGGAGGTAGAGTTTATTAGACTGGAGCAGAATAACATGACGGTGTCCCAGTACGAGGCAAAATTTGCAGAGTTGTCCAGGTTTGCACCTCATTTGGTGGAGAATGAGGAACGTATGACGCGGATGTTTCTGAGAGGTTTGAAACCCGGCATACGTCAATATCTCATTTCTCATAAATTTTCTCTCTATTCAGATGTTGTCAATAGGGCTCAATTATTAGAGCGAGATAACGAGTATGGTCAATCGAGGGACCACAACCAGGATTATACCGGTGACAACAGTCATCAGAACAACGATAACCAGTGGAGAAAGAAAAATACGGACAAGAGCGGCAACCACTCTGGTGGTAATCGTGGTCATGAAAATAGAAGAAGCGAGTCGGGAGGAGATTTTAAAAAGAGGAGATTCAACAATGATAATACGAAGACGTTAGCACCAGCAGCAACTGGTTCCAAGGGAGGAGAACGACCACCGGTCATATGCTATAAGTGCGGAAAAGAAGGACATATCAGCCCAAACTGCCCACAACAGTTTAAGGTATGTTATAACTGTGAAAAGGAAGGACATATCGCTCGAGATTGCACTGTAGCGAAACCAAGTCCAGCGGGGATGGTGACTCAAAAGGCTGTCCCAGAAAAGTCAAAGTCAACGGTTCCTGGAAGAGCGTTTTTCGTGACTGGTCAGAATGCGAGGAACCCGAACGAAGTTAGCACGGGTTAGTTAATTATAAATTCTTGCGAAGTTTATACCTTATTAGATACCGGTTCTACCCATTCTTTTATCTCTCTTGCTTGCGTTCAACGTTTAAACTTGACTCCGAAGAAATTAGACTTTGACCTATCTGTGAAAACTCCGTTAGGAGAAACTTTTGTTACATCCACTGTTTATAAATCTTGTTTGATCCAAGTTGGTACCATCACCTTACCTGTTGACCTTATCTCTTTAAAGATACTTGCATTTGACGTGATTTTAGGAATTGATTGGTTAATTACTCATTATGCCAAATTGATTGCTTTTGTAAGGTTGTTAGTTTTCATATTCCTAAGCAACCTGTTATTCAAATTCAAGCAACCAAACCATTGAAGTCAAACTCTTTCATATCAAGCCGTAAAGTTATTCGTTTATTGAAAAACGGATGTCAAGCTTTCTTAGCTATGTTATGGACTTGAACAAAAATACGTCAGAATTGAATGATATTTCTATTGTTAGTAAAATCCCTGACGTATTTCCTGAAGAATTTCTTGGCCTACGCGTGATATTGAATTTTGTATCATCTTTGAATCTGGTACAAAACTCACTTCTAAAATCTCATATCGAATGGCTCCTATTGAACTTCAGGAGTTAAAAACCTAACTGTAGAAGTTTGTACCCGAGCCTCTATCTGGTGACTTCCTTTGTGGAATGCACTGAAGCCAGACTCTCTGTAGGGGACGCCATATTCGTGCGGTAGTAAACTGATAGGTGTCATTGTGACGTGCTATCCAAGATTGGGATATGAGTCACAGTTGAGAGCAACTTAAGTCAGTAATCGAAATACATAGCTTTCTAGGCTTAGCTGGTTATTATCGGAGATTTGTAAAAGGATTTTCTCGAATCGCTACTCCATTAACTCAGCTGACTCGAAAAGATACAAACTTCGAATGGACCGAGGAATGCGATAAGAGCTTCCAAGAATTCAACATGCGACACCGACGTTGGCTCGAGATGTTGAAAGATTTCGATCATACCATCCAATACCATCCTGAAAAAGCGAACACGGTAGCTGACGCATTGAGTAGAAGATCATATGCAGGAACGAGTGCGATGATGTCCAGTATACGCGAAGAATCAACTTTAATCGATAAAGTTAAAGTTGCTTAAGCCACAGACCCGAAGCTGATGCGTATGAAGAAGAAAGTGCAAGAAGGTGCTATTCCAGAAGCAAGAATCGATGAAGAAGGAATTCTTCGAGTTCACTCCAGACTTTGTGTTTCTAACGATTCTGATTTGAAGTACAAGATTATGATGGAGGCACACAATACACCATTTGCGATCCATCCTGGAAGTACTAAAATGTATCGTGATCTTCGACATACATTTTTGTGGAACAATATAAAGAGAGAGATTGCAAAGTTTATTTCGAGGTGTTTAACTTGTCAACGTGTAAAGGCGGAGCATCAAGTACCAAAGGGTCCATTACAACCACTTGAGATTCCGAAATGGAAGTGGTAACACATTACCATGGATTTTGTTACGGGTCTTCCTACGGTTTCTCAAGGCATAAATGCTATTTGGGTTATAGTTGATAGATTAACCAAGTCTGCTCAGTTTTTGCCGATACGAGAGACTTATTCCCTTGAACGTCTTGCTAGTATGTACGTGAATGAGATTGTAAGGTTGCATGGCATGCCAGTATCCATAGTTTCAGATCGTGACCCAAGATTCACTTCAAGATTTTGGGTTAGCTTGCAGAAAGCTATGGGCACGGATTTACGGTTCAGTTCGGCATACCATCCTCAAACGGACGGACAAACAGAGAGGACTATTCAAACTCTTGAAGATCTATTAAGACTTTGTGTCCTTGATTTCAAAGGAAATTGGGATAAGTACCTACCATTGGTAGAATTCTTCTACAACAACAGTTATCAGGCAAGTATAGGTGTGGCTCCCTTTGAAGCATTGTATGAACGAAAGTGTCGCTCTCCAGTATGTTGGGATGAGGTGGGAGAAGCAACGTTGTTGGGACCAGAGTTGGTACGAATGACTACAGAGAAGATCCAAACGATTCGACAACGTATACAAACGGCACATGATCGACAAAAGAGTTATGTGGATCTTCATCGAAAGGACGTGGAATTTGACATTGGGGATCATGTATTATTACGTGTAGCTCCATGGAAAGGAGTTACAAGATTTGGGAATAGAGGAAAGCTCAATCCACGATTTATTGGTCCATTTCAGATTCTTGACCGAGTAGGAAATGTGGCCTATAGACTTGCGTTACCTCCAAGTATGTCTCGTGTTCATAACATTTTTCACATATCTATGCTTCGTAAATATGTGAAAGACCCGAACCACATTATTGAGTTAGAACCAGACGAGATAACCGAAGACTTAACGTACGAGGAGGTACCTGTCAAGATCATGGATAAGATGGAGCATGTCCTACGCACGAAGGTCATACCACAAGTTAAAGTTTTGTGGAGAAACCATGCTATTGAGGAAATGACCTGGGAGTTAGAAACGGAAATGAAAGCGAGGTATCCTCATCTTTTCGAAACACCAGGTACGTATGTCAATTTTGAGGACGAAATTTCATAAGGAGGGGAGGTTGTAAGACCCCAAATTATTAATAAATAAAATTTAATTCCTCTATTTATTATTTTGAAATAGTAAGGGTTGATTTGATTAGTGTGGTTAGTTATGGGTAAAATACACAAATATTTTAAATAAGCAAGTGGTCCTAAAATATTCATTATTGTCGGGGAATATTTGTTTGGTCGTGGAATATTCTTGTTGTCGGGGAATATTCGTACGACGGCACAGCCTTGTGTGGGCCCCATAACGGAAAGCGATTGGATGAAGAAAACGACAAAAATAAGTTGTTTATAAATAACGGCATAGTTGTTACCGTTAATACTGTTGGAATACCCGGTGGTTAAAACACAGTAATACGCGTTGTTGCACAGTAGCACACGGTATTGCACCAATTATTGATTCTTACATAAGAAGGCACTACTCAATAATTGTTACAGTAATTACTGTTCAATATTGTATTTTATTGATTCAATAATTGCTGCGTTGATATTTTATATTACTGTTGTTTCAATAATTGTCACTACGCAGTATTTTTAATTATCGGAGCAATAATTCATATTATCTGAATAATATTATTAGATAACATTATTGGCAATGTCTAGAAAGTTCTGTCTAAGGAGAGGTTTGGTCATCTAATTGCGCGCCAATAAGGAGAAATCCTTATTGGAAAGCCCCCTCTTTCTTGAGAACGGTCTGGTTGCCAGTACTGTGGTTCTGTAATATTATTTGTGTATACTTAATTATTGATTTATATGATGAGGAAAATATTTATTTTATATGGATATAGATGGAGAAAATTTTTAATGTGACAATTGTTGAAAATTAATATTTTATCTTTTTCTGATAAAATAATTCATTTAAATATATTATTTTAATAATATATTGATGATGATATTTTTACAATGAATGTGGGATATATGAGTATATGAGGAGGAAGAGTATTTTTGTGGCATTAAATGATTAACACATGTTTTGTGTGTTGGTGGACACAATTCTTGACCGAAAATTTATTATTGACTGTAAAATCGTCCGTTTATGGATTTCGGTCAATTTCTGTTTGGAATTTGGAAAAACTTTCTTCTTCAAAGTTGTAGAGAAATGAATTTCCTATAAAAATTCGCGAGATTTGAATTTTCTGAATAAAGGGCTATTTATTATGAATTATTGAAGTTCTGAAGTTCCGAAATAATTGATTTTTGGAAGTTTTATTTATTATTTTGAAGAAAAACGTTTTTTTGCATTTAAGTGGGCTAACATGTGATATAAATAGGCTGAGATCAGATGTCTAGAGGTGGGCTAAGGAAAATTTGATAAATATATTATTATTATATTAAATTTTCTGCTTTGGTGTTCTAAGCATTTTCCTATAAATAGGGTGCTTAGGTTAGAATTGAAAATCACACCAGAAACACAAGTTTCTCTCTATTTCTCTCTCTATATCGAGCGTATTCTTGTGAGTATTTGATACTTTGAGTGTTGCTATACGGTGCAAGTTTCCTTCAGCACTATATCTAGTATTCCAGTCAGAAGTACCGTATTTCTGAGGTAAGAGATGTTATTTCTTCTTAAATGATATTATTTTCTTCAATATCATTATGCCGAAGTATTGATCTGAATTTTTATCAAATTTGGAACTTTTCATGTCGGGGTTACTATTCATGAGTTACTATTCACGAGTTACTATTCACGAGTTACTATTCACCGGAAAATAAAATTTTCTTCTTTTCGTCCAAAATATCTATTTTGGGTACTAGCTTTGATTGTATCCATGTTTTGATCATTCTTGAATTTTACTCCACTATGATTATTTATGAGGTATTTTTGGACATGGAATAGCTGAAATACGAATCCTTAATATTTATTATTTTGTTTCACTGGATTCGTTTCTTTTAAAATATTTTTCATCATCATCAGTCCTAAATGATGATATAATTGAATATCTTTGGCCTGTAGTGCAAAGATTGATGATTTCTGATGAATATCTTTGGCCCGTAGTGCAAAGATGAACAGGTGTTGAGATGAACATGATCGACTGGTGATACAAATGAATATCTTTGGCCTGTAGTGCAAAGATGAATATTTGATTAAAGATGGTTATTGATTGTTGTTACAGGGATAAAATATTGATGATGGACTTTTAAATCTTAGAAGATAGTAGAACTCATTCTCTACTTGACTCTTCTAATGGTTTGCTGTTTCCGCTGCAGTTATTGATTTAAAATTTGTTGTCTATTGTATTCTATTAGATTTTTCTCTGTTGAAGACTAACGATAATTTGTTGTATATTATCTTAGTCATAATATTCTTTACTGGGCTAGTTGAGCTCACCCTTTTCCTTGTTGTTCCAATTTTCTTCTCAGGAGGCGAGAATGTAGCGAGTACTAGTCGGGGTGTGGAATGATGGTTCAAGACAGTTGTTTTAGTAGTCCTCACTATTTAGTAAAATAGTGTATCAATAAGTATAATGAGGACTTAATTGAGTATGAATACTGTCTAGATGACAATATTTGTATTTAAACTCACAGTATATGTGTTGTCGTATTTTGCACGACAATTGTAATAATAAAGTTGTAGTTATTTTCTGTACCATGTATTTGGCGACTCAGAATGGGTTGGATGGATTGAACCTGTTTTGGGGGCGTCACAGCGGCTGCCCGGGTTGCCCCGGGCTCTGCGGCCCCGCCGTCTCGAAGTACGTGCACGTATGCAATATGATGTCCACTCAAACTTTCAGAACTTCAATCCGGACATCCGATTGAGGTGTATAAGACCTATTTCGAACCACCGTTGTCAAGAGTTACGTAATGACATGGGATTAGAGGTTGTACGAAGTCAGGAAGATGGGACCATGCCTTCCGGTCTTCACGCTTTAAATTTTATCCGTTGCCCTGCGCAATAGTCACTCGGGATTGGACTTCCTTGGTTCTTGTGGGACATTGCTATGTAGAAATGTATGTATGAAATGTTGAGACGGTGCGATGTGGCATTAAGGTGGCAAGATGCTGATTCTGGCCCTTACCGAGGTTATCTCTAGTTTGGGCCGATAAAAGTAGACGTTGCTCAGGGTTGTCTCTGAGGTTGGACTGCTGCAAGTATTGAAGGTTCTCGGTGTCATCTCTGAGGTGTGCCTGTCTTCTCGGTGCTATCTCTAGGTCTTGTACTGAGTGCCTCGGGGTGAGTGCCTAGGTTAAAGCTGATTGCATGCATTTGAAACAAGCATTTTTGGGGTTATCTCCGGATCTGCAATTGCAATCCTCGGGGTTATCTCCGCGGTTAGCACTGCTATTCCCGATATTGGGACTGAGACTAAATATCTCGGGGTTATCTCCGAGATGAATCGCCCTTCTCCGGTGGAATTTCCAGTATTTGAAATGCATGCCTCGGGTTTATCTCTGAGTTTGGAACTGATACTCCCGGTATGTGTTCCGGGATTGAGATTGAACTTTCGATAGTATCCAGACTGGACATGAGCTATCTTCCAAGGTTATATATGAAAGATGAATCTACCCTCCTACAATGTCAATGACAGGTGTGCAAAAAATTTAGAGTGTCTATAGATGCCCCTCTTTATCATATTCATACAATGCCATGTCATGGATAGGATAAAGAATTCTAGACACTTGAAATGCCACAAAATAAACATGATGCAATGTGCATCAACATGATGCAAATGTAGGATACAAACGTGTTGCTGGATTGTTCTCCAACATGTTGGGATTATTATCGGATCCCTATTGCTTCTGCCTGGGATTGGCTACAATGACAAGCTTGGATGTGTGATTCAAATCTTTTAGTATATTGACGTTGGGGTTATCACCAAAGTCCTTAATCCTTAATACAAACTTTATTTCGAAGATGTACCTCTCGTGTACCAGAGATTTGTGGGGATAAAACTGTCTGTTTGAGGATGTGTATAACATTCCATCATCGATCCTCCCCGATGATGCTTATCCTTCCTAGTTTGTATCGCCAGAACATATCAATGTTCTGTTGGATTTACTGCCAACAGTATGTGTTGTCAGGGATGCCTGACCTTCGCTGACATGTGAACCAACGGATGACCACGCGTTGTAACCCCCGTCGGGGATCTACTTGATCTTTGCTGATGTGTGTATCAACGAAAAATGTGTGATACCCCCGCAGGGGAAACTGCTTAAGAATGCGTGCTACCCCCGCCGGGGATGTGTACTGTAGAATGCGTTATGCCCCCGGTGGGGAATCTGTATTTGGACAGATGACCATGCATGATACCCCCGCCGGGGATCGAGCGGCATTGGACCTTTGTGTGGTATTACCGAATGTGATCTGCAACAGCTGAGATCATCTGTATAGCATACCCTGTGTTTGGCCGAATACCAATGAATGATATGAAAGCCCCAGTCGGGCCCAGGAAAACCAGGACTACAGGCTATTTTGCTTAATCGCGTAGCGTTTTTATCCTTGATTTGGCCTTTTCAACTTGTAAGAACTCCTTTGCAACTCGAATTGGATCGAGCTGGAGGGGTGGACCCTACCCAGGGGACTTTGTTAGTTGTTGGGCGGCTGTGCCCCATTTCTCTATATTTTTATCTGTGCAGAGATGATGTATGTAGATGATGATGTACTTAGAAATGTATGTACTATTTTTCATTCCCTACACCATATTGCCATCTATTATCTTTCATGCATGTATCATGTTATACATATATATGTATGTCCAGAGATATTCAGCATTGACCCCTGGATGGTCTTATGATACGGCCCACACATATGTCTTCTTCGACAGTCAGCCGCATAGATCACACCCCACCAGTATTGGTGGCATCCCGTCTGAGATCCTGGTATGATAGTATGTCACCCCCAGATAGGGTGACCGTAGATCATCTATTACAGCATTCTATGACCCTCTTGATGTTTCAGGTTCCCGCAAGCTTTGTGGAGGGTATGATAGAACATTGGATACCGGAGAGACGGGTTTTCCGGTTCAGTACCCAGGAGCAGACTCCTACATTAGAGGAGTATGAGCGGTTGATGGCTTTGCCCTTAGACAGACCTTGCGCTTATATGGCTGTTAGAGATATGCACCGGCAGTTCATGACCCTCACCGGGTTATGGCGTAGAGTAGTAGAGGATGAGATCACTTCCGGCCACGTGATATCCCAACATTTTCTAATTAACAGATTTGGCTCTGAGGACAGCTATGCTCGGTATTCTGGGTATTTCACCATACCAGAGGACCAGTGGCATTTGGCCAGAGTGGATGCATTCTTGATGTGTATAGTGACGTATGTATACATGCCATGATATATGGATGAGCTGGATATCAGTGTTATCATGGCAATGAGAGCTCTTAGGGAGGGTCGTACCATCATTTTGATGATCTTGGCTGAGACACTGAGGTCAGCCACGTTCTACAGCACTTACCTTGCAGGGGTATTCACAGGTAGTTCGGTCATGCTATACGTGTGGTTTATGTCACACTTGAGACCGATTGGCACTTTTGGCCGACATAGGTACTGCTTCACCCATGAGATAGCTATGTCGTATTCCTTTCAGCCTATGGAGTGTACAGATCCTACATCTTGGTCCATTTTCTTAGCTAGGATCGGAGATCCATTTGCTATCTTGTCGTGTACTGGGCTCAGTTCACCCTATAGCTTCATTTCTTATGCTCCAGGCATGGATTATATCCCTCTGGCCAGTTTGAGGGGCATTACTACCTACCACCCGCTGGTCGTGATATCACAGTTTGACTAGTTCCAGGATTTCCATCCTTTTGATGGGGCGCTAGGTCAGCGTTTAGCTTCTCGCCATCTATCAGCAGAGGACCAATCGCAAGTGTATGCTTGTTGGGATCAGTGTGAGATAGCTGCTTTTTCTGTTAGCCATTCGGGTTGTTCGCTAGAGTATTCTGCATGGATGGAGACAGAGACTTCATCGGCTACGGTAGTATACACAGTGCCGAGTAGTGATTCAGATGATGGAAAGCCCATGGAGGCCATTGATTCCCACACCGAAGATGAGCCATTTATTGGGTTACCAGCATCTCCTTTAGATTCTCCCAGTACTAGCACTGTTGTGATCCAGCATTCAGCACAGTACTTTGAGCAGAGTCTTCATCTCATGACCTTTGAGAGAGATCAGGCTAGATCCTTAATGTTGATAGCTCTTGATGGGAGAGACGCAACTCTATTAGAGAAAGACGAGGTATTAGCTTGTAGAGATGCTGCTGTTGTTGAGCGGGATGAGGCCAGATCAGCCAAAGATGTTGTGATAGTTGAGAGGGATAGCGCCATATCTGCCCAGGATGTAGCCGTCACAGATAGTACCACAATGAGGCCCTTTACCACTGGCATGATCATAGAGATGATTGCATATATTGATGAGCTCAGGGTCACCATGAAGATGGCTGTAGATCTGTTAGCTTGTGTGGATACCCTCGTATAGGAGACCACAACATTACTTCCTTCTTCTGAGAAGGAAGCCATGTTGGGCTTGATATCTCGAATATACACTGATTTATAGATGGGCTTGTATTTTCCTGCACAGACTAGCTTAACCATTTTGTCATGTACAATTTACATTGTGTATATCAAACAACATCATATATTGCAGGGAAATATATTTTTGATCACTTCCCTTTTAGTTATGCCTTGTCGCTTGATTGATATTTTGCCTGCTTCTTCAGGGCTTGTGATCTTGATATATTCTAAATTCCTCCTTGATGGATGGACATTGAGTTATCTCTAGACAGTTCAGAATGGATCATTGATCTGTGTGTATCCTTACCATCTTTGGTGTCTTGGGACTGGTTTCTGTATGGAAATGTGGAGAGGAGTGTGGCTTTCCTCTCTGAGATTGACCACACCACAGATGGTCGCCAATACTCCTATTTAGGAGGAGCCTAGTTAATTCCATCTCTTATGGATCGGTATTGCTCTTCGAGGTACAACCGCAGCTTAGATGGTCGCCCAGTCTCCTGTTTAGGAGGAGGTCAGGTAGTTCCATCCCTTTGGTCTGAAGCCAATGAAATGTAGTGGATTGAAGGATGATCCTAGTACCGCTGACATGTGTTTGTGTTTCGGTAGGGAGCTAGACCGAACCATAAATGGCTGCCTACATACTCCTATTGAAGAGGAGATCAGGTCTGCATAGTTCGAACCTAGTGTAAGAGGTTCAAAGTTGTTTATGGCAAAAAAGGGTGTAGGAATGTTTTCGTTATTTTTTGGTGTTTTTGTAATGAGAAGGGTGTAGAAGTGTTTTTGTTGTTTTTGTTTTATTGCGGCCGGGCCATATAAAATGGTTGCCTACGTATTTTCGTGTATCAAGGAGATCAGGTCGACATAGTTCACCCCTCAGGGCAATTTGTAGCCGACGAAAAGTTTGATCTTATGTGGAGGACAAACTGCGGAGGGAAAAAAGTTTAATCCTAAGTTTAGGATAAATTACAGGTGTGAAAAGTTTAATCCCATGTTTGGGGACAAACTGCAAATGTGAACGGTTCAATGCCTAATGGGATAACCAAAATTGAGCAAGGGTTAACAAACCAAGTGGAGAGAAAAGGATCTGGCGATCCGAAAACTAGGCTGCTGGCTTGAAAAGTGTGTTTCCCTGATGGGCGCAGTGTGGAAAAGAGTTGTATTTAGTGAAGGGTTAAAGAACCGGAATGATTGGTGATCTGATGATCCAACACTAAGATGTTTGCTTGATGGTAACTTCAGACATAGTACCGTTTCACGGTGTCCGAGTTGATGAGTTGCTGAAATTCATCACTGTCCATTTCCTGCAATCTGAGAGCACCTCCTGTTAATGCTTCCTCGACAACAAATGGGCCTTCCCAGTTAGGAGCAAATTTTCCCTTAGACTGATCTTGATTGTCAATGATCTTCTTCAAAACCAAGTCATGTTGTTTGAACTGCTGTAGCCAGACTTTTTCGTTGTAGGATGTGGCGATCCTTTGTTGATATAACTGACCATGGAAGATAGCCGCGGTATGCCTTTCATCTATTAGAGACAATTGGTGATACTTGTCTTGTACCCATTGGTCTTCATTCAGCTGAGCGTCTATCAACACTCTGAGGGATTCCATTTCCACTTCTATGGGGAGCACTGCTTCCATCCAATAGGTTAATGCATAGGAGGTTGCCCCAGTTGTAGTACACATTGATGTTCTGTAGACTAACAGAGTAAGAGGCAATAAGTCAGGCCATCCTTTGTGATTGGCGGACATCTTTTGCATGATCTTCTTGATGTTTTTGTTAGCCACTTCAACAGTACCATTCATCTTTGGACGGTATATGACGGAGTTAAGATGTTTGATGTGGAATTTATTGCATAACTTCTCCATCATCTTGTTGTTGAGGTTCTTAGCATTTTCTGAAATAATTACCTCTGGTTGTCCATATCGACAAATGACATTATTTTTGATGAAAGCAATGATGACTTCTTTGGTAACTCTGGGGAAGGAGACTGCTTTTACCCACTTGGTAAAGTAGTCGATCATGGTGAAGATAAACTGATGCCCATTACTAGCTTTGGGCTCGATGGGCCCGATCACATCCATTCCCTATATTGAGAAGGGCCAAGGCGAACTCATATTGTGGGGCTCCCGTGGAGGGGCGTGGATAGCAATCCCATGAATTTGGCACTGATAACATCTCCTGACGTGGTCATTGCAGTCAGCCTTGAGAGAGAGCCAGTAATGTCCTGTTCTGAGGATCTTCTTTACAAGTAGAGGGCCACTCATGTGTGGGCCACATACTCCACCATGGACCTCATCCATGAGTCTTTTAGCTTGGTCCTTGTCCAGACATCTGAGGAGACCTAATTCTGCATCTCTTTTGTAGAGTGCATCTCTGCTCAGGTAGAATTTCATAGCAAGTCGATGAATCCGCCTTTTCTCAGTCAGGCTCGCCTCAGCGGGTTTAGATCCATCTTGTAAATACTCCTTGATGTGCTGATACCAAAGATGTTGGATGGGAGGTAGCTCATCTGATACTTCTCCAACATAGTTCCCATAAGTTGGTGCCTTTTGCAGGGTAAATGCGACGCTTGGCATGTGTTCCTTGTCAGGTATGTGAATCAAGGAGGCCAAAGTTGCTAGCGCATCTGGAAAGTCATTCGTATTATGAGGAATGTGTAGAAAGGGGATCTCTTCAAACTCTGAAGCCATCTGTAAAACTTACCGATGGTAAGGCAGCAAATGTAGCTCTTTGGTTTGATAGATTCCCGTGGATTGTTTGATTACCAACTTCGAATCCCCAAAGACAGTTAACCGCTTGATGCCCATGGAACGAGCAAGTTTTAGCTCCATAATACAACCTTCATACTCAGCTGTGTTGTTGGTGCTGACAAACTGCAATTTGACAGTATTTGGTGTGCATAGTACTGATGGTGTTGCTGAATTGCCATTACTCTTTCATTGGGGAAGTATGTTTCCAAGGGTTTAAAATCCCCTGAAGGTGCGGCGGCCAGTTGATCCGTAAGTCCTTGACCTTTAATGGACTTCTATGTCATGTAAACAATGTCAAATTATTGTAGGATCAACTTCCATCTGGGCAGTCGACAGTTCAACATGGGTTTACTGAACACGTACTTGAGAGGATCCACGCGGGATATGAGATGGGTTGTATGAACATAGAGGTAATGTTGTAACCTCATGGAAGCCCATGCTAAAGCACAACAAGTCTTCTCAATCAGAGTGTACTTGTGTTCACTGCTGCTGAATCTTTTGCTGAGGTAATAGATAGCTCGTTCTTGGCCTCTATTGTCTTTCTGTCCCAGCATGCAGCTCATGGCATTGTCACTTATGGACATGTACATAAATAGGGGAACATCATCCCTGGGTGGTACCAAAATAGGAGCTTTGATTAGCTGCTCTTTGATTGTAAGGAAGGCCTTATGGCACTCATCATTCCATTTCATGGAGGAGTTCTTCCTTAACAACTTGAAAATAAGCTCGCAGGTTGCTGTGAGTCGAGATATGAACCTGCTAATGAAGTTGATTATTCCTAAAAATCTCCGTATTTCCTTTTTCGTATGAGGAATGGGCATTTTCGTGATGGCCTGGATTTTGGTGGGATCTAGCTCAATCCCTTTGTGGCTGACTAGGAATCCTACCAACTTGCTTGATTTAACGCCAAAGGCGCACTTAGCTGGATTCAACTTCAACTTGTACTTACGTAACCTGTTGAAGAGCTTTCTGAGATGATCTAAGTGCTCTTTCTCCCTTCGGGACTTGACAATGATGTCATCCACGTAGATCTCTATTTCTTTGTGGAATAAGTTATGGAAAAGAGCCATCATAGCTCGCTGATAGGTGACTCCGGCATTGATGAGGCTGAACGACAACCGTCTGTAGTAAAAAGTTCCCCAAGGCGTGATGAAAGCAGTTTTCTCACGATTTTCCTCAGCAACTATGATCTGATGGTACCCTGCAAAGTAATCAGCAAAGGAGTACATACCGTATTGAGCAGTATTGTCAATGAGAATGTGGTTAAATGGCACGGGAAAGCTATCTTTAAGGCAAGCTTTATTCAAATCCCGATAATCCACGCAAACTCGCACCTTTCCTCCAGGCTTAGGCACGGGGACTATATTGGATATCCATTCAGGATATGTGGGCACCATAATGATACCATCTTGAAATTGTTTCATAATTTCTTCTTTCTCCTTTAAACTCCACTCAGGTTTCAATCTCCTGAGCTTTTGCTTGACTGGCTTGAATCCCTCTTTAATGGGAAGGTGATGAAGGACAATGTCAGTGGAAAAACCCACCATGTTTTCATGAGACCATGCAAACACATCCTGAAATTGGGTTAGTAGTGTAACCATGTCATTCCTCTGGTTTGGGGTGAGGTCTGAACCAATCTGGATTAATTTAGGGCTTTTTAAGGTTCCGAGATTGAAGGAGGTGGTT
Source organism: Panax notoginseng (assembly GCA_016801055.1). NCBI lineage: Eukaryota > Viridiplantae > Streptophyta > Magnoliopsida > Apiales > Araliaceae > Panax > Panax notoginseng. The sequence continues at coordinate 139,503,506 of CM029022.1, forward strand.
TGATCAAGGTTAGGTTTGGGTTTGTCTTCGACCCATTCTTTGATCTCCGGAGGCACCTCATTGTCCTCTTGTATTTCCATCAAGTCTGAGTCCCACTTTTCATCAAAGTTATAATCCTTGTGGAGAAGAGGCATCTTATCAGCAAGTACAGGCACATCTAAGTTCAAAGTCCTGAAAAAAATATGCTTTCACTTAATATATATATATATATATATATATATATATATATATGAAACTTTTTAATCATACAAAGTGTTAGCATGTACTGACAAAACAACTGCTAATATTGTACAGAAAAGTAAGCAGTTATGATATCTACAGGGCAGAAAGAGGTCCTGTCCACTTTACCCTTGTCGACCAATGCAAGGAGTACTGCTCCAATTGGCCAGGGAAAAGTCCTGGTAGACTGCAGTGATGGAGGGGCTGTCATCGTCCTCCTTCTCCAGAATGATGACCATTATGTCTAGGCAGTCATCGTCTCGGGTGTATCTATTTGTATGTTCATCATGGATAATGATGTGTTTGCCTGACATCATTCGAACGATGTCTTGTTTAATTCGTAGTTCCTTTTCTTCCACTTTGGGATCTGGAACAAAGACTTCCTTCTCCTTCATCGGTATCTGTTTGGGAAATAACATAGCCATTATGTTGAAGGGAACCTTTACCAGAGATTGTGTAGACTCTGGATTTGCAGGTGGAGATAATCGCCGTGTGGCTGAAGCTGGAGAAATCTGCTTATGCTTATGCGGATTTCTTTGACTAGAACTGGTAGAATAGCCTAGTCCAGCTGTCCCAGTTTGACTAGACACTTGAATCAGGTGCTTAATACCCTGATGACTTTTACCCAGCCCTTGTCTCGGCTGATGTCTCAATGATATCATTTCTTGGGTAGCTGCCATTACTTCTGCAGAAATCTTGGGTACGGGAAATGGTGTCCCAATGGAATGGTATTGAGTGTTGCTCACTTCCAAGATATGAAAACTGACTGGCTCAACATCCGAATTGACATTGATGAGTGGTATGTCACCATGTGGAGGACATTCCGGTTCAGCGTTGACTGTGACTAGACTATTGTTAATAATGTATTTAAGTTGCTGATGAAGAGTGGAAGGGACGACCCCAGTCACGTGAATCCACAGTCTCCCCAGAAGCAAGTTGTATCTTGTATCTATTTTGAGAATGTGAAAAGATACACAAAATATATGTGGACCAATCTCAATTGGCAGCTTAATCTCTCCGACTGAATTTCGGCGAGATCCATCAAAAGCTTTAATAACCGTCTGGCTACTTTGGATCCGTTTGAGATTGACGTTCATCTTCACCAATGTAGCGTGATGACAGATATTCAGAGATGAACCTCCATCTATCAAAACTCCACCTAGTATGTATCCGGAGGACAAAACCACAATGTGTAACGGTTTGCAATGACCGGTCCCTTCGGGTGGTATGTCATCATCAGTGAAAGATATCACATTGTTATTAAAAATGTGATCAACCAGATGTTGAAATTTTCCCACATCCACTGATTTCGGTAAGTAGGCTTCTTCCAAAACCTTTAGTATGATCTTCCTGTGATCCTCAGAAGTTAAAATCAAGTCCAGTATTGAAATTTGATGTGGAGCTTCTCTTAAGCTTAAAACCACCTTAGCTTCGTTATGACCCATAGTACGGAGGAATTTTTCAATCTTCTCCATGGAAATCTTCCCCTTTGATTTGATTGTGGGTTTCATCACCCTTTGGGGAAGATGTAGTGGATTATCCTTCAACACTGCGACGGTCGTATGAGAGGTGGATCCTCCAGCTTCTCCATAATTCCACGGGACTTTTTGTAAGATGATAACAGGATATTGTGGTCTGAATGGTAGTTTGATTGGTTCTGCAACAACCACTTTCAAAGGATTGTCAACTCCTTTGAGTTGAATTGCTTGTATGGTGAATGGTTTGACAGTTCCATCATCCTCAGTAGATATAACTACTACCAGTCTCTTCCATTTAGTAGGACAAGTATTTTCACTCTCAAATAGCATAGAATCATCGTCTGCCAGTTGCAGGACACCACTATTAATTATATTCTTAATAAGGTGGCAGAGTGCCCAGCATTCTTCTGTGTTGTGACCGCGAGAATGGGAATGATACTGACATACTCCATCAGAATTAAACCATCCTGAACGGGGATTATTTGGAGGTAGAAGGGAAGTGATCCTTCCTTCATTGATCAACATCTGAAGTATCTTCTCCATAGGTTGGCCCAGGTATGTAAATTCCCTTCTATTGGCAAAATCCCGACGGGTTTTGGCAGTTGCTCTCTTCGTTACTTTGTCCTCTAATGTTTCATTTTTTGAAGGTAATGAAGGAGTATTCATAACCAAGGGGAGGAGAATAGCATGTTACTGGCTGACTAATTGACGTGTGACTTGATTCTGATAGGTCACCAGTTCTGGAAATTGCTCAATCTGCTTACATAGAGCTTTCATCTTTCGTTCCATCACAAACTAGAAATTTGCATAATCTCATTTGTCAACACTGTCTTTGATGGTTTGGGATGATTCACCATTAAAATTGGAACTCTGTCCACTGCTCCAATTAATCATGTTGACCTCTTCCTCTTTGTGTTGATGAAGAGGGTTGTCTTGTACGTGAGGTTGATCTGGCTTGGTGACCACGATCTCATCGTTGTCTATCAAATCTTGGATCTTGTGTTTCAAGGCCCAATAATCTTAAGTATCACGTCCAGGCGCCCCGGCATGATAAGCACATTTCTGAGCAGCATTGAAGCCCTTCCTATTAGGGTTGGCTGGTGGAAGAAGATGCGTAATTTTCTTCTGAGTGGTCAGAAGATTGAGAATATTCTTGAGTGAGTCCCCTAGGGGTGTGAACACTTGAAGGCGTTTGACTTCTCCACCTTTAGGCAATGGAGGGTTTGAAGATTGAGTTTGAAAAGGAGTGTAATTTCTCCTTTGGATAAGCATATTCTGATTGCCTTTTTGACCTTATAGTATCAAGGAAACATCTTCCTCTTTCTTTTTATGGACCCTCCGAGGGTTGTTCCCATAAGTTCCAGACTGGATAAGCTCAGCAACTGCTTTAAGAGCGGCTAGGTCTTGAATCTTTCCTGACTTCCACCCCATCTCAGCCATCTCTCCATGTTTGATCATTTCAGAAAATTATTTACCAATGCCAGCTAAAACTCTCTCGTAGAAAGGAGCTTCTTGTATGTTGATGAAGGTCATAACCATTTCTGATTTCGTCATAGGGGGAATAACTTGGGCAGCTAGGCGCCTCCACCTTTGAGCATATTCTCTGAAAGATTCATTAGACTGTTTCTTGACCTTAGGCTAGTTCTTCCCAGCTATGGATCTTTGAATTATCTAATCTGGTATACCACGAACAGGCTTCTCCAGTCAGACTCTTTTGGAATAGCTGCATTCTGAGCTTCTCTTCCTCTACATAAGATACAATTCTCTAATGAACACCTTTAAATGTGTGTAAGGATCTCCCAACCCATCGTACTTTTCAAAGTCAGGAGTTTTGAACTTCTTTGGATAATGAACACCTGGAAATATACAAAGGTCAGTATATGAGACACTCCCGTGTGCTCCAATTACTTTGATAGAAAGAAGAGTTTCTTCCATTTGAAGGACCTTCTTCCTGATGTCACCGGTGTTTAGATCTCCTTTGAGATGGGTGGTATCATGAAGTTTGTTGGTCGTATCCAACGGGAGCTCAGGTACTGTAATGGCTTTATCAGAACCTTGGGTTCCTCCTTGGGTAGAGGATTCAGCATGTACGGGTATCCTTGTACCCTGAGTAGACTGGTGTAGTTCTTTAAGCAGAACAGCCAAATCTGTGATTTGTTTACTTAATTCGTCAAATTCTTTACGAGAAACTGGATTAAGGTCAGTCTGGTCAGATGAAGACATGATTGACTGTAGACTCGTGGCCTTTTTGGATTTTGAACAGGTAATAGGTCTGATTGCTTCCCTGTAAAAGACTTGTATAGTTTAGTCTTAAGGAATGTGTAAATGTTTACATGCTATGTGATGTATCTATTTTAGGAATATTATCCTACAAAATAGATGTTAGCGATTTGTAATACAGGATAGCATGTGAATTTAAGTATGCACATTTTTCTTCATATTTCTCATTACATGGAGATGAATATGGAATGATATTACAAGTAATTGACTTGGGATAAGAAAGCATGAAGAGACTTTCCTCCGCGTTTGGTTTATCAGAGGCTGACCTATCTTAGGTTACTCTCGCAACTTTTTGGCATGAAGGTTCCCAAATCATCGCAATTTACTCAACGGGAAGTTAATCCGATCTTTCAACTGGAGCGAATTTGGGTGGTGCCTTTCCTGAGCCTCGTTAGAATTAGTCTTCCTACAAGTCCAGTAATCAAACACTGACAGGATAACCTCCTGATGGAGGAACCACACAACATACATTCACATACAACGTGTCTCACCGTTTATAAAAATGATGACATATGTGAAACACTAATATCACAAGCAGATATAGTGTAAAACATTAAGTACGGTAAATAAATGCATTCGTACACATCCATCATAAATGTAAATGCAACATTCTTACACAAGCATATAACAGTTTTGAAAAGCTTATAATAACGGCTTAAGTTGTAAGACCCCGAATTTTATGAAATAAAAGTATTCAATTTTTCTTATAGTTACTATTCAGTAAATGGTTAAATTGATAAAAGTTAAAGTTAAGGGTGATATATGATTTTTTTTTTAAAATACGCAAGTGGTTATAAAATATTCATTATTGTCAGGGAATATTCGTTTGGTCGTGGAATATTCTTTCTGTCGGGGAATATTCGTACGACGGCGCAACCATTTGTGGGCCCCATAACAGAATAACTGTCGGATGAAGAAAACGACAAATTTGAGTTTTTACAAATAACGGCGTAATTGTTACCGTTAACACTGTTGGAATACCCGGTGGTTAAAATACAGTAATACGCGTTATTGCACAGTAGCACACGGTATTGCACAGTATTTTTGAAATTATTGATTCTTATGTAAGAAGGCACTACTCAGTAATTATTGTTCAATATTTTATTTTATTGATTCAATAATTGCTACGTTGAAATTTTATATTATTGTTGTTCAATAATTGTCACTGCACAGTATTTTCCATTATCATATCAATAATTCATATTATTTGAATAATATTATTAGATAACATTATTGACAATGTCTAGAAAGTTCTGCCTAAGGAGAGGTTTGGTCACCTAATTGCGCGCCAGTAAGGAGAAATTCTTATTGGAAAATCCCCTCTTTCCTAGGAACGGCCTGGTTGTCATAAATGTGATTCTGTAATATTATTTGTGAATAATTAATTATTGATTCATATGATAAGGAAATATTTATTTTATGTGGATATAAATGAGGGATATATTTTTGTGGTTAAAAATGAAGGAATTAATGTTGAGATTTTTATCAGTATTTTTATCGAAATAGAGGTATTAAAAATTAGGGTTTTTGAGATATTTTGCGGGGGTTATAATTTTTAATCTGACCGTTGGATCGTGGTAATATTTGGATATGTTATACATATATAAGTTGAGTATATGTCCACACATTTTAAACAGTTAAAAATGAACGTATAATTTGTTATGAATTTTACGAGATGACTGGTTCAGAAATTGTTGAATTTTCGGAGTTAATAATTTTGGTGGAAAATTCTAGAATTGGTGGGCCCCACTCTTGGTTGGTGAAGAAATGTGCTGAGATTTTTATTCAAATGTGGTGGGTGGGAATAGTAGCAGGTAAAGCCATCAGGTTGCAGGTTAAGTCTGCTTCGGCGTGCTAACATTTTTCTATAAATAGAGGGCTAAGTTAGAATTGAAAATTACACCAGAAACATAAGCTTTCTCTCTTTCTCTCTCTATATTATGAAGCATATTTTATGAGTATTTAGATACTTTGAGAGTCGCTATTCAGTGCAAGTTTCCTTCGGCTTTGCATTCCAGTCAGAAATACTGCACTTTTGAGGTAAGGGATAGTAAGGGATTTTAAGGGTTATTATGTTTTTCAGTTCGTACTTTTTCTGACCTTCAGAAAATTCTGGAAAAATTTAAAATGATATTTTGATGAGTTTTATTGATTGTGTCCAAAAATGGTGATTTTTGGATGTATAGATTAAGAGTTATGAATTTTATGAGAAAAAACTATTTTAAAAGTAACCGCTTATAACTCCTTGTGGTTAACTCCAATATTGATGAAATTTTTATTGAGAGTATATGTATATGATAGGAGTATACTCTGTGAATTTCAGAATTTTTAGATAAAAGTACAATTTTTGATAAATGTCTAAATATTCGGCTGTTTTGGCCATATGAAAAATAGTAAATGACTTTTAAAAATTCTGAGAAAAATATATGTTCACTATTGGACTATATTATGCTAAATTCCAGAAAAGAAATATTTTTGTAACTGATTTGGTATTTTTCATGAAAATGGTCTAGTTATGCATAAATGAATTAAATATGTTATATGAAGTAAGAAAATTGGAAAATAGGATTTTATGACTTGAGAATCCTATATGAGGTATATGCAAATTTTTGATGAGGGTTTTGATTATTGGTGATGAAATCTTATGAGTTTGACATTTTAGAATGATTAAATACATTATTTTGGTAAAGTGTAAACAATTAAAATAAATTGTTTATAAATTTAAGAAATGTTATTCTTTCAATATCATTATACCGAAATATTGGTATAGATTTTATTGTGAAATTTCTATCTTTTGTGTCGGGGTTACTATTCATGAGTTACTATTCACGATTTACTATTCATGAGTTACGAATATTACTCTTGAGATTAAAACTATATGTTGATCATATTATTTTTATCATCATATATAACATTTTTATAACCCTGATGTTGAAATTCTCTTTCACTGGTGTGTAAAGATGGGTAGATTATTGGTATGATCATGACTAGGGTTCTCTTTGGCCTGTAGTGCAAAGTTGAATTGTGACTGGTATTGTAAGACCCCGAATTTTATGAAATAAAAGTATTCAATTTTTCTTATAATTACTATTCAGTAAATGGTTAAATTGATAAAAGTTTAAAGTTATGGGTGAAATGTGAATTTTTTTGAAAATAAGCAAGTGGTTATAAAATAATCATTGTTGTCGGGGAATATTCGTTTGGTCGTGGAATATTCTTTCTGTCGGGGAATATTCGTACGACGGCGCAGCTATTTGTGGGCCCCATAACGAATAACTGTCGGATGAAGAAAATGACAAATTTGAGTTTTTACAAATAACGGCGTAGTTGTTACCGTTAACACTGTTGGAATACCCGGTGGTTAAAATACAGTAATACGCGTTATTGCACAGTAGCACACGGTATTGCATAGTATTTTTGAAATTATTGATTCTTACGTAAGAAGGCACTACTCAATAATTGTTACAGTAATTACTGTTCAATATTTTATTTTATTGATTCAATAATTGCTACGTTGAAATTTTATATTATTGTTGTTCAATAATTGTTGATGCACAGTATTTTCCTTTATCAGATCAATAATTCATATTATTTGAATAATATTATTAGATAACATTATTGGCAATGTCTAGAAAGTTCTGTCTAAGGAGAGGTTTGGTCATCTAATTGCGCGCCAGTAAGGAGAAATCCTTATTGGAAAGCCCCCTCTTTCCTGGGAACGGCCTGGTTGTCATAAATGTGATTCTGTAATATTATTTGTGAATAATTAATTATTGATTCATATGATAAGAAAATATTTATTTTATGTGGATATAAATGAGGGATATATTTTTGTGGTTAAAAAAATGAAGGAGTTAATGTTGAGATTTTTATCCGTATTTTTGTCGGAATGGAGGTATTAAAAATCAGGGTTTTTGAGATAGTTTGTGGGGGTTATAATTTTTAATCCGACCGTTGGATCGTGGTAATTTTTGTATATGTTATACATATATAAGTTGAGTATATGTCCACAAATTTTGAACCGTTAAAAATGAACGTATGATTTATTATGAATTTTACGAGATGACTGGTTCAGAAATTGTTGAATTTTCGGAGTTTATCATTTTGGTGGAAAATTCTAGAATTGGTGGGCCCCACTTGTGGTTGGTGAAGAAATGTGCTGAATTATATTTCAAATGTGGTAGGTGGGAATAGTAGCAGGTAAAGCCATCAGGTTGCAGGTCAAACCTACCAAAATTTTCCTATAAATAGAGGGCTAAGTTAGAATTGAAAATCACACCAGAAACATAAGTTTTCTCTCTTTCTCTCTCTAGATTATTGAGTGTATTTTGTGAGTATTTAGATACTCTGTGAGTTTCTATTCATCAGTGCAAGTTTCCTTCAGCCTTATACCGATCAGAAGTACTGCTCTTTTGAGGTAAGGGATAGTAAGGGATATTAAGGAATTTTAAGGGTTGTTATGATTTTCAGTTTCGTAATTTTTCTGAGCTTCAAAAATTCTGAAAAAAATTTGAAATGATATTTTGATGAGTTTTCTTGATTGTATCCAAAAATGGTGATTTTTGGATGTATAGATTGAGAGTTATGAATTTTATGAGAAAAGACTATTTTAAAAGTAACAGCTTATAATTCCTTGTGGTTAACTCCAAAATTGATGAAATTTTTATTGGGAGTACATGTATATGATAGAAGTATACTCTGTAAATTTCAGAATTTTTAGACAAAAGTACAATTTTTGATAAATGTCTAAATATTTGGCTATTTTGGCCATATGAAAAATATTAAATGACTTTTAAAAATTCTGAGAAAAATATATGTTCACTATGGGACTATATTATGCTAAATCCCAAAAAAGAAATATTTTTGGAACTGATTTGGTATTTTTCATGAAAATGTCTAGTTATGAGTAAATGAATTAAATATGTTTTGTGAATAAAGAAAATTGGAAAATAGGATTTTATGACTTGAGAATCCTATATGAGGTATATGCAGATTTTTGATGAGGGTTTTGGTTATTGATGATGAAATTGTAAGAGTTGGCATTTTATGATGATTAAATGCATTAATTAGTAAAGTGTAAACAATTAAAATAAATTGTTTATAAATTTAAGTAATGTTATTCTTTCAATATCATTATACCGAAATATTGGTATGGATTTTATTGTGGAATTTCTATCTTTTGTGTCGGGGTTACTATTCATGAGTTACTATTCACGATTTACTATTCATGAGTTACGAATATTACTCTTGAGATTAAAACTATATGTTGATCATATTATTTTTATCATCATATATAACATTTTTATAACCCTGATGTTGAAATTCTCTTTCACTGGAGTGTAAAGATGGGTAGATTATTGGTATGATCATGACTAGGGTTCTCTTTGGCCTGTAGTGCAAAGCTGAATTGTGACTGGTATGATCATGACCATTGAATTTATAATTGAATATCTTAAGCTTAAGTGCAAAGGTGAATTGATCAACATGGTTATAATTATTGTTTATATAAATTCTGAAATGATTATATATTTCTTTGAGATATGAATATATTTGGCCTGTAGTGCAAATATGAATTGTTGATGAATATCTTTGGCATGTAGTGCAAAGATGGCCTGTTGATGAATATCTTTGGCCTGTAGTGCAAAGATGAACTGTTGTTGAATATCTTTGGCCCGTAGTGCAAAGATGGGTTGTTGATGAATATCTTTGGCCCGTAGTGCAAAGATGATTTGTTGATGAATATCTTTGGCCCGTAGTGCAAAGATGGATTTGTTAGTATGATTATAAACAGGAATTGTGATTTGGTATAACCATGATCTTTGATGTTTCAGGTAAAGACAGGTGATGAAAATATTCTTCGTCCTGGGTGCGAAGAAAAATTTATAGTCACAATTATGATTATGAGTTATTCATATGATTGTGGAAAGGAACTGTTGAGTGATGTTACATGGATAAAATATTGTTGGTGGATTTTTAACATGGAGAAGATAATAGACTTTATAGTCTATTTGACTCTTCTAATGGATTGCTCGTTCCGCTGCAACTATGGTTGAAATTTTTATCATTTACCATATGTTCTAAATCTCTGATTTATTATTGATGAAGGCTATTGATAATTTAATTATCTTTAGTCATGATATTCTTTACTGAGCTAGTTGTGCTCACCCTTTTGCTTCACAATTCCTTTCAGGTAATAAGAGTGTAGCTGGGTCGAGCGAGGGTAACGGGGAAATAGAACGGTGGTCTCTAGCTGTGGATGTTCTCCCGAAGCAGTATAGAAAAGTCCATTTAGTAGTTATATTTGGTGAAGAAAATAGGGTGAGGCGAGCCCAACGTTGGAAGGGTGTTTTGTCACTATCATACAAGATGTCTAATGACATACAACCTCGTGTCATCATAGGACAGGGTTGTGCTCATCCACTTGCTGAGTATATCTATGGGCACTACCTATATAATCTTGGTATTTGTTTGAAGTATAATTCTCAATTAGAGACAGTGGAGATAATGATAAGTCAAGAGAAGACTCACCATTGGGAAGAATATGATAGTAATCTTCTCGTTTTTCTTTGGGGTCTATTGGGTCAACCAAGGATAATTCTGTGGCCATATGATATCTATCATAACCTAGATGCGTGGCCTCCCATATACGAAGGTTTCCTTGAGCACTTCCCAAAGATTCTAGTTTCTAAAACAGTTTTTGACTATACCTTTATGTAAGGTGTTATTGTGAGGTGATGTCCACGGTTGGAACATGAGTCACATTTGGTATATATTTGTATCCAAACTCACAGCATATGTGTTGTTGTATTTTGCACGACAATTGTTGTAATAAAGTTGTAGTTATTTTCTGTACCATGTATTTGGCGACTCAGAATGGGTTGGGTGGAATGGACCTATTTTGGGGTTGTCACAGGTGGTATCAGAGCTTAGGGATATGATCTCTGGCGGAGATCGGGGAATACAACTAGGAGGGGAGAGATGAGTAAATCCTTCGCTAGTGTGTCCTACCTAAGCTTATTTGTTGGTCAGTCATAATATCGGGATATTATGTAAATGTTAATTTGTTCAATTAACCCTTGTTTTGAAACTGTATTCTAGAATGATATCTGAAATACAGGAGATGATCAGTGGAGAAATCGTGATGACAGGGAAGATGGAATCTGAAATGAAAGTAAGGTATTCTCAACTCTTTGAAATACCAGGTACGTAAATTTCGGGGACGAAATTTCATAAGGAGGGGAGATTGTAAGACCCCGAATTTTATGAAATAAAAGTATTCAATTTTTCTTATAATTACTATTCAGTAAATGGTTAAATTGATAAAAGTTTAAAGTTATGGGTGAAATGTGAATTTTTTTGAAAATAAGCAAGTGGTTATAAAATAATCATTGTTGTCGGGGAATATTCGTTTGGTCGTGGAATATTCTTTCTGTCGGGGAATATTCGTACGACGGCGCAGCTATTTGTGGGCCCCATAACGAATAACTGTCGGATGAAGAAAATGACAAATTTGAGTTTTTACAAATAACGGCGTAGTTGTTACCGTTAACACTGTTGGAATACCCGGTGGTTAAAATACAGTAATACGCGTTATTGCACAGTAGCACACGGTATTGCATAGTATTTTTGAAATTATTGATTCTTACGTAAGAAGGCACTACTCAATAATTGTTACAGTAATTACTGTTCAATATTTTATTTTATTGATTCAATAATTGCTACGTTGAAATTTTATATTATTGTTGTTCAATAATTGTTGATGCACAGTATTTTCCTTTATCAGATCAATAATTCATATTATTTGAATAATATTATTAGATAACATTATTGGCAATGTCTAGAAAGTTCTGTCTAAGGAGAGGTTTGGTCATCTAATTGCGCGCCAGTAAGGAGAAATCCTTATTGGAAAGCCCCCTCTTTCCTGGGAACGGCCTGGTTGTCATAAATGTGATTCTGTAATATTATTTGTGAATAATTAATTATTGATTCATATGATAAGAAAATATTTATTTTATGTGGATATAAATGAGGGATATATTTTTGTGGTTAAAAAATGAAGGAGTTAATGTTGAGATTTTTATCCGTATTTTTGTCGGAATGGAGGTATTAAAAATCAGGGTTTTTGAGATAGTTTGTGGGGGTTATAATTTTTAATCCGACCGTTGGATCGTGGTAATTTTTGTATATGTTATACATATATAAGTTGAGTATATGTCCACAAATTTTGAACCGTTAAAAATGAACGTATGATTTATTATGAATTTTACGAGATGACTGGTTCAGAAATTGTTGAATTTTCGGAGTTTATCATTTTGGTGGAAAATTCTAGAATTGGTGGGCCCCACTTGTGGTTGGTGAAGAAATGTGCTGAATTATATTTCAAATGTGGTAGGTGGGAATAGTAGCAGGTAAAGCCATCAGGTTGCAGGTCAAACCTACCAAAATTTTCCTATAAATAGAGGGCTAAGTTAGAATTGAAAATCACACCAGAAACATAAGTTTTCTCTCTTTCTCTCTCTAGATTATTGAGTGTATTTTGTGAGTATTTAGATACTCTGTGAGTTTCTATTCATCAGTGCAAGTTTCCTTCAGCCTTATACCGATCAGAAGTACTGCTCTTTTGAGGTAAGGGATAGTAAGGGATATTAAGGAATTTTAAGGGTTGTTATGATTTTCAGTTTCGTAATTTTTCTGAGCTTCAAAAATTCTGAAAAAATTTGAAATGATATTTTGATGAGTTTTCTTGATTGTATCCAAAAATGGTGATTTTTGGATGTATAGATTGAGAGTTATGAATTTTATGAGAAAAGACTATTTTAAAAGTAACAGCTTATAATTCCTTGTGGTTAACTCCAAAATTGATGAAATTTTTATTGGGAGTACATGTATATGATAGAAGTATACTCTGTAAATTTCAGAATTTTTAGACAAAAGTACAATTTTTGATAAATGTCTAAATATTTGGCTATTTTGGCCATATGAAAAATAGTAAATGACTTTTAAAAATTCTGAGAAAAATATATGTTCACTATGGGACTATATTATGCTAAATCCCAAAAAAGAAATATTTTTGGAACTGATTTGGTATTTTTCATGAAAATGGTCTAGTTATGAGTAAATGAATTAAATATGTTTTGTGAATAAAGAAAATTGGAAAATAGGATTTTATGACTTGAGAATCCTATATGAGGTATATGCAGATTTTTGATGAGGGTTTTGGTTATTGATGATGAAATTGTAAGAGTTGGCATTTTATGATGATTAAATGCATTAATTAGTAAAGTGTAAACAATTAAAATAAATTGTTTATAAATTTAAGTAATGTTATTCTTTCAATATCATTATACCGAAATATTGGTATGGATTTTATTGTGGAATTTCTATCTTTTGTGTCGGGGTTACTATTCATGAGTTACTATTCACGATTTACTATTCATGAGTTACGAATATTACTCTTGAGATTAAAACTATATGTTGATCATATTATTTTTATCATCATATATAACATTTTTATAACCCTGATGTTGAAATTCTCTTTCACTGGAGTGTAAAGATGGGTAGATTATTGGTATGATCATGACTAGGGTTCTCTTTGGCCTGTAGTGCAAAGCTGAATTGTGACTGGTATGATCATGACCATTGAATTTATAATTGAATATCTTAAGCTTAAGTGCAAAGGTGAATTGATCAACATGGTTATAATTATTGTTTATATAAATTCTGAAATGATTATATATTTCTTTGAGATATGAATATATTTGGCCTGTAGTGCAAATATGAATTGTTGATGAATATCTTTGGCATGTAGTGCAAAGATGGCCTGTTGATGAATATCTTTGGCCTGTAGTGCAAAGATGAACTGTTGTTGAATATCTTTGGCCCGTAGTGCAAAGATGGTTTGTTGATGAATATCTTTGGCCCGTAGTGCAAAGATGATTTGTTGATGAATATCTTTGGCCCGTAGTGCAAAGATGGATTTGTTAGTATGATTATAAACAGGAATTGTGATTTGGTATAACCATGATCTTTGATGTTTCAGGTAAAGACAGGTGATGAAAATATTCTTCGTCCTGGGTGCGAAGAAAAATTTATAGTCACAATTATGATTATGAGTTATTCATATGATTGTGGAAAGGAACTGTTGAGTGATGTTACATGGATAAAATATTGTTGGTGGATTTTTAACATGGAGAAGATAATAGACTTTATAGTCTATTTGACTCTTCTAATGGATTGCTCGTTCCGCTGTAACTATGGTTGAAATTTTTATCATTTACCATATGTTCTAAATCTCTGATTTATTATTGATGAAGGCTATTGATAATTTAATTATCTTTAGTCATGATATTCTTTACTGAGCTAGTTGTGCTCACCCTTTTGCTTCACAATTCCTTTCAGGTAATAAGAGTGTAGCTGGGTCGAGCGAGGGTAACGGGGAAATAGAACGGTGGTCTCTAGCTGTGGATGTTCTCCCGAAGCAGTATAGAAAAGTCCATTTAGTAGTTATATTTGGTGAAGAAAATAGGGTGAGGCGAGCCCAACGTTGGAAGGGTGTTTTGTCACTATCATACAAGATGTCTAATGACATACAACCTCGTGTCATCATAGGACAGGGTTGTGCTCATCCACTTGCTGAGTATATCTATGGGCACTACCTATATAATCTTGGTATTTGTTTGAAGTATAATTCTCAATTAGAGACAGTGGAGATAATGATAAGTCAAGAGAAGACTCACCATTGGGAAGAATATGATAGTAATCTTCTCGTTTTTCTTTGGGGTCTATTGGGTCAACCAAGGATAATTCTGTGGCCATATGATATCTATCATAACCTAGATGCGTGGCCTCCCATATACGAAGGTTTCCTTGAGCACTTCCCAAAGATTCTAGTTTCTAAAACAGTTTTTGACTATACCTTTATGTAAGGTGTTATTGTGAGGTGATGTCCACGGTTGGAACATGAGTCACATTTGGTATATATTTGTATCCAAACTCACAGCATATGTGTTGTTGTATTTTGCACGACAATTGTTGTAATAAAGTTGTAGTTATTTTCTGTACCATGTATTTGGCGACTCAGAATAGGTTGGATGGAATGGATCTATTTTGGGGTTGTTACAGGTATGATCATGACCATTGAATTTATAATTGAATATCTTAAGCTTAAGTGCAAAGGTGAATTGATCAACATGGTTATAATTATTGTTTATATAAATTCTGAAATGATTATATATTTCTTTGAGATATGAATATATTTGGCCTATAGTGCAAATATGAATTATTGATGAATATCTTTGGCCCATAGTGCAAAGATGAACTGTTGTTGAATATCTTTGGCCTGTAGTTCAAAGATGGTCTGTTGATGAATATCTTTGGCCTATAGTGCAAAGATTAACTGTTGTTGAATATCTTTGGCCGTAGTGCAAAGATGGATTTATTAGTATGATTATGAACATGAACTGTGATTTGGTATAACCATGATCTTTGATGTTTCAGGTAAAGACAGGTGATGAAAATATTCTTCGTCGTGGGTGCGAAGAAAAATTTAGAATCATAATTATGATTATGAGTTATTTATATGATTGTGGACCAGAACTGTTGATTGATGTTACAGGGATAAAACATTGTTGGTGGATATTTAACATGGAGAAGATAATAGACTTTATAGTCTATTTGACTCATCTAATGGATTGCTCGTTCCGCTACAATTATGGTTGAAATTTTTATCATTTACCATATGATCTAAATCTCTGATTTATTATTGATGAAGGCTATTGATAATTTAATTATCTTTAGTCATGATATTCTTTACTGAGCTAGTTGTGCTCACCCTTTTGCTTCACAATTCCTTTCAGGTAATAAGAGTGTAGCTGGGTCGAGCGGGAGTAACAAGGGAATAGAACGGTGGTCATCATTTAGTAGTTATATTTGGTGAAGAAAATAGGGTGAGGCGAACCCAACGTTGGAAGGGTGTTTTGTCACTATCATACAAGATGTCTAATGACATACAACCTCGTGTCATCATAAGACAGGGTTGTGCTCATCCACTTGCTGAGTATATCTATGGGCACTACCTATATAATTTTGGTATTTGTTTGAAGTATAATTCACGATTAAAGACAGTGGAGATAATGATAAGTCAAGAGAAGACTCACCATTGGGAAGAATATGATAGTAATCTTCTCGTTTTTCTTTGGGGTCTATTGGGTCAACCAAGGATAATTCTGTGGCCATATGATATCTATCATAACCTAGACGCGTGGCCTCCCATGTACGAAGGTTTCCTTGAGCACTTTCCAAAGATTCTAATTTCTAAAACAGTTTTTGACTATACCTTTATGTAAGGTGTCATTGTGAGGCGATGTCCACGGTTGGAACATGAGTCACATTTGGTATATATTTGTATCCAAACTCACAGCATATGTGTTGTTGTATTTTGCACGACAATTGTTGTAATAAAGTTGTAGTTGTTTTCTGTACCATGTATTTGGCGACTCAGAATATGTTGGATGGAATGGACCTATTTTGGGGTTGTCACAGTTGGTATCAGAGCTTAGGGATATGATCTCTGGCGGAGATCGGGGAATATAACTAGGAGGGGAGAGATGAGTAAATCCTTCGCTAATGTGTCCTACCTAAGCTTATTTATTGGTCAGTCATAATATCGGGATATTATGTGATATGTTAATTTATTAAATTAACCCTTGTTTTGAAACTGTATTCTAGAATGATATTTGAAATAAAGGAGATGAGCAATGGAGAAATTATGATGACAGGGAAGATGGAATTTGAAATAAAAGGAAGGTATTCTCAACTCTTTGAAATACTAGATACGTAAATTTCGAGGACAAAATTTCATAAGGAGGGGAGATTGTAAGACCCCGAATTTTATGAAATAAAAGTATTCAATTTTTCTTATAGTTACTATTCAGTAAATGGTTAAATTGATAAAAGTTAAAGTTAAGGGTGATATATAATTTTTTTTTTAAAAATACGCAAGTGGTTATAAAATATTCATTATTGTCAGGGAATATTCGTTTGGTCGTGGAATATTCTTTCTGTCGGGGAATATTCGTACGACGGCGCAGCCATTTGTGGGCCCATAACCGAATAACTGTCGGATGAAGAAAACGACAAATTTGAGTTTTTACAAATAACGGCGTAGTTGTTACCGTTAACACTGTTGGAATACCCAGTGGTTAAAATACAGTAATACGCGTTATTGCACAGTAGCACACGGTATTGCACAGTATTTTTGAAAATATTGATTCTTACGTAAGAAGGCACTACTCAATAATTATTGTTCAATATTTTATTTTATTGATTCAATAATAGCTACGTTGAAATTTTATATTATTGTTGTTCAATAATTGTCTCTGCACAGTATTTCCCATTATCATATCAATAATTCATATTATTTGAATAATATTATTAGATAACATTATTGACAATGTCTAGAAAGTTCTGTCTAAGGAGAGGTTTGGTCACCTAATTGCGCGCCAGTAAGGAGAAATTCTTATTGGAAAGCCACCTCTTTCCTGGAAACGGCCTGGTTGTCATAAATGTGATTCTGTAATATTATTTGTGAATAATTAATTATTGATTCATATGATAAGGAAATATTTATTTTATGTGGATATAAATGAGGGATATATTTTTGTGGTTAAAAATGAAGGAATTAATGTTGAGGTTTTTATCAGTATTTTTATCGGAATGGAGGTATTAAAAATTAGGGTTTTTGAGATATTTTGCAGGAGTTATAATTTTTAATCCAACCGTTGGATCGTGGTAATATTTGGATATGTTATACATATATAAGTTGAGTATATGTCCATAAATTTTGAACCGTTAAAAATGAACGTGTAATTTGTTATGAATTTTACGAGATGACTGGTTCAGAAATTGTTGAATTTTCGGAGTTAATCATTTTGGTGGAAAATTCTAGAATTTGTGGGCCCTACTCTTGGTTGGTGAAGAAATGTACTGAAACTTTTATCCAAATGTGGTGGGTGGGAATAGTAGCAGGTAAAGCCATCAGGTTGCAGGTTAAGTCTGCTTCGGCGTGCTAACATTTTCCTATAAATAGAGGGCTAAGTTAGAATTGAAAATCACACCAGAAACATAAGCTTTCTCTCTTTCTCTCTCTATATTATGAAGCATATTTTATGAGTATTTAGATACTTTGAGAGTTGCTATTCAGTGCAAGTTTCCTTCGGCTTTGTATTCCAGTCAGAAATACTGCACTTTTGAGGTAAGGGATAGTAAGGGATTTTAAGGGTTATTATGTTTTTCAGTTCGTACTTCTTCTGACCTTCAGAAAATTCTGAAAAAATTTGAAATGATATTTTGATGAGTTTTATTGATTGTGTCCAAAAATGGTGATTTTTGGATATATAGATTAAGAGTTATGAATTTTATGAGAAAAGACTATTTTAAAAGTAACCGCTTATAACTCCTTGTGGTTAACTCCAAAATTGATGAAATTTTTATTGGGAGTATATGTATATGATAGGAGTATACTCTGTGAATTTCAGAATTTTTAGATAAAAGTACAATTTTTGATAAATGTCTAAATATTCGGCTGTTTTGGCCATATGAAAAATAGTAAATGACTTTTAAAAATTCTGAGAAAAATATATGTTCACTGTGGGACTATATTATGCTAAATCCCAGAAAAGAAATATTTTTGTAACTGATTTGGTATTTTTCATGAAAATGGTCTAGTTATGCGTAAATGAATTAAATATGTTATATGAAGTAAGAAAATTGGAAAATATGATTTTATGACTTGAGAATCCTATATGAGGTATATGCAGATTTTTGATGAGGGTTTTGGTTATTGGTGATGAAATCTTATGAGTTTGACATTTTAGAATGATTAAATACATTATTTTAGTAAAGTGTAAACAATTAAAATAAATTATTTATAAATTTAAGAAATGTTATTCTTTCAATATCATTATACCGAAATATTGGTATGAATTTTATTGTGAAATTTTTATCTTTTATGTCGGGGTTACTATTCATGAGTTACTATCCACGATTTACTATTCAATATTACTCTTGAGATTAAAACTATATGTTGATCATATTATTTTTATCATCATATATAACATTTTTATAACCCTGATGTTGAAATTCTCTTTCACTGAAGTGTAAAGATGGGTAGATTATTAGTATGATCATGACTAGGGTTCTCTTTGGCCTGTAGTGCAAAGTTGAATTGTGACTGGTATGATCAAGACCATTGAATTTATAATTGAATATCTTAAGCTTAAGTGCAAAGGTGAATTGATCAACATGGTTATAATTATTGTTTATATAAATTCTGAAATGATTATATATTTCTTTGAGATATGAATATATTTGGCCTATAGTGCAAATATGAATTGTTGATGAATATCTTTGGCCCGTAGTGCAAAGATGAACTGTTGTTGAATATCTTTGGCCTATAGTTCAAAGACGGTCTGTTGATGAATATCTTTGGCCTGTAGTGCAAAGATGAACTGTTGTTGAATATCTTTGGCTGTAGTGCAAAGATGGATTTATTAGTATGATTATGAACGGGAACTGTGATTTGGTATAACCATGATCTTTGATGTTTCAGGTAAAGACAGGTGATGAAAATATTCTTCGTCGTGGGTGCGAAGAAAAATTTAGAATCATAATTATGATTATGAGTTATTTATATGATTGTGGACCAGAACTGTTGATTGATGTTACAGGGATAAAACATTGTTGGTGGATTTTTAACATGGAGAAGATAATAGACTTTATAGTCTATTTGACTCTTCTAATGGATTGCTCGTTCCGCTGCAACTATGGTTGAAATTTTTATCATTTACCATATGATCTAAATCTCTGATTTATTATTGATGAAGGCTATTGATAATTTAATTATCTTTAGTCATGATATTCTTTACTGAGCTAGTTGTGCTCACCCTTTTGCTTCACAATTCCTTTCAGGTAATAAGAGTGTAGCTGGGTCGAGCGGGGGTAACAAGGGAATAGAATGGTGGTCATCATTTAGTAGTTATATTTGGTGAAGAAAATAGGGTGAGGCGAACCCAACGTTGGAAGGGTGTTTTGTCACTATCATACAAGATGTCTAATGACATACAACCTCGTGTCATCATAAGACAGGGTTGTGCTCATCCCCTTGCTGAGTATATCTATGGGCACTACCTATATAATCTTGGTGTTTGTTTGAAGTATAATTCACGATTAAAGACGGTGGAGATAATGATAAGTCAAGAGAAGACTCACCATTGGGAAGAATATGATAGTAATCTTCTCGTTTTTCTTTGGGGTCTATTGGGTCAACCAAGGATAATTCTGTGGCCATATGATATCTATCATAACCTAGACGTGTGGCCTCCCATGTACGAAGGTTTCCTTGAGCACTTTCTAAAGATTCTAATTTCTAAAACAGTTTTTGACTATACCTTTATGTAAGGTGTCATTGTGAGGCGATGTCCACGGTTGGAACATGAGTCACATTTGGTATATATTTGTATCCAAACTCACAGCATATGTGTTGTTGTATTTTGCACGACAATTGTTGTAATAAAGTTGTAGTTGTTTTCTGTACCATGTATTTGGCGACTCAGAATATGTTGGATGGAATGGACCTATTTTGGGGTTGTCACAGTTGGTATCAGAGCTTAGGGATATGATCTCTGGCGGAGATCGGGGAATATAACTAGGAGGGGAGAGATGAGTAAATCCTTCGCTAATGTGTCCTACCTAAGCTTATTTATTGGTCAGTCATAATATCGGGATATTATGTGATATGTTAATTTATTAAATTAACCCTTGTTTTGAAACTGTATTCTAGAATGATATTTGAAATACAGGAGATGAGCAATGGAGAAATTATGATGACAGGGAAGATGAAATTTGAAATGAAAGGAAGGTATTCTCAACTCTTTGAAATACTAGATACGTAAATTTCGAGGACGAAATTTCATAAGGAGGGGAGATTGTAAGACCCCGAATTTTATGAAATAAAAGTATTCAATTTTTCTTATAGTTACTATTCAGTAAATGGTTAAATTGATAAAAGTTAAAGTTAAGGGTGATATATAATTTTTTTTTTTAAAAATACGCAAGTGGTTATAAAATATTCATTATTGTCAGGGAATATTCGTTTGGTCGTGGAATATTCTTTCTGTCGGGGAATATTCGTACGATGGCGCAGCCATTTGTGGGCCCCATAACAGAATAACTGTCGGATGAAGAAAACGACAAATTTGAGTTTTTACAAATAACGGCGTAGTTGTTACCATTAACACTGTTGGAATACCCGGTGGTTAAAATATAGTAATACGCGTTATTGCACAGTAGCACACGGTATTGCACAGTATTTTTGAAAATATTGATTCTTACGTAAGAAGGCACTACTCAGTAATTATTGTTCAATATTTTATTTTATTGATTCAATAATTGCTACGTTGAAATTTTATATTATTGTTGTTCAATAATTGTCACTGCACAGTATTTCCCATTATCATATCAATAATTCATATTATTTGAATAATATTATTAGATAACATTATTGACAATGTCTAAAAAATTCTGTCTAAAGAGAGGTTTGGTCACCTAATTGTGCGCCAGTAAGGAGAAATTCTTATTGGAAAGCCACCTCTTTCCTGGGAACGGCCTGGTTGTCATAAATGTGATTCTGTAATATTATTTGTGAATAATTAATTATTGATTCATATGATAAGGAAATATTTATTTTATGTGGATATAAATGAGGGATATATTTTTGTGGTTAAAAATTAAGGAATTAATGTTGAGGTTTTTATCAGTATTTTTGTCGGAATGGAGGTATTAAAAATTAGGGTTTTTGAGATATTTTGCGGGGGTTATAATTTTTAATCCAACCGTTGGATCGTGGTAATATTTGGATATGTTATACATATATAAGTTGAGTATATGTCCACAAATTTTGAACCGTTAAAAATGAACGTGTAATTTGTTATGAATTTTACGAGATGACTGGTTCAGAAATTGTTGAATTTTCAGAGTTAATCATTTTGGTGGAAAATTCTAGAATTGGTGGGCCCTACTCTTGGTTGGTGAAGAAATGTGCTGAGATTTTTATTCAAATGTGGTGGGTGGGAATAGTAGCAGGTAAATCCATCAGGTTGCAGGTTAAGTCTGCTTCGGGGTGCTAACATTTCCTATAAATAGAGGGCTAAGCTAGAATTGAAAATCACACCAGAAATATAAGCTTTCTCTCTTTCTCTCTCTATATTATGAAGCATATTTTATGAGTATTTAGATACTTTGAGAGTTGCTATTCAGTGCAAGTTTCCTTCGGCTTTGCATTCCAGTCAGAAATACTGCACTTTTGAGGTAAAGGATAGTAAGGAATTTTAAGGGTTATTATGTTTTTCAGTTCGTACTTCTTCTGACCTTCAGAAAATTCTGGAAAAATTTGAAATGATATTTTGATGAGTTTTATTAATTGTGTCCAAAAATGGTGATTTTTGGATGTATAGATTAAGAGTTATGAATTTTATGAGAAAAGACTATTTTAAAAGTAACCGCTTATAACTCCTTGTGGTTAACTCCAAAATTGATGAAATTTTTATTGAGAGTATATGTATATGATAGGAGTATACTCTGTGAATTTCAGAATTTTTAGATAAAAGTACAATTTTTGATAAATGTCTAAATATTCGACTGTTTTGGCCATATGAAAAATAGTAAATGACTTTTAAAAATTCTGAGAAAAATATATGTTCACTGTGGGACTATATTATGCTAAATCCCAGAAAAGAAATATTTTTGTAACTGATTTGGTATTTTTTATGAAAATGGTCTAGTTATGCGTAAATGAATTAAATATGTTATATGAAATAAGAAAATTGGAAAATAGGATTTTATGACTTGAGAATCCTATATGAGGTATATGCAGATTTTTGATGAGGGTTTTGGTTATTGGTGATGAAATCTTATGAGTTTGACATTTTAGAATGATTAAATACATTATTTTAGTAAAGTGTAAACAATTAAAATAAATTATTTATAAATTTAAGAAATGTTATTCTTTCAATATCATTATACCGAAATATTGGTATGGATTTTATTGTAGAATTTCTATCTTTTGTGTCGGGGTTACTATTCATGAGTTACTATTCACGATTTACTATTTATGAGTTACGAATATTACTCTTGAGATTAAAACTATATGTTGATCATATTATTTTTATTATCATATATAACATTTTTATAACCCTGATGTTGAAATTCTCTTTCACTGGAGTGTAAAGATGGGTAGATTATTGGTATGATCATGACTAGGGTTCTCTTTGGCCTGTAGTGCAAAGTTGAATTGTGACTGGTATGATCATGACCATTGAATTTATAATTGAATATCTTAAGCTTAAGTGTAAAGGTGAATTGATCAACATGGTTATAATTATTGTTTATATAAATTCTGAAATGATTATATATTTCTTTGAGATATGAATATATTTGGCCTATAGTGCAAATATGAATTGTTGATGAATATCTTTGGCCCGTAGTGCAAAGATGAATTGTTGTTGAATATCTTTGGCCTGTAGTTCAAAGATGGTCTGTTGATGAATATCTTTGGCCTGTAGTGCAAAGATTGAATATCTTTGGCCGTAGTGCAAAGATGGATTTATTAGTATGATTATGAACAGGAACTGTGATTTGGTATAACCATGATCTTTGATATTTCAGGTAAAGACAGGTGATGAAAATATTCTTCGTCGTGGGTGCGAAGAAAAATTTAGAATCATAATTATGATTATGAGTTATTTATATGATTGTGGACCAGAATTGTTGATTGATGTTACAGGGATAAAACATTGTTGGTGGATTTTTAACATGGAGAAGATAATAGACTTTATAGTCTATTTGACTCTTCTAATGGATTGCTCGTTCCGCTACAACTATGGTTGAAATTTTTATCATTTACCATATGATCTAAATCTCTGATTTATTATTGATGAAGGCTATTGATAATTTAATTATCTTTAGTCATGATATTCTTTACTAAGCTAGTTGTGCTCACCCTTTTGCTTCACAATTCCTTTCAGGTAATAAGAGTGTAGCTGGGTCGAGCGGGGGTAACAAGGGAATAGAACGGTGGTCATCATTTAGTAGTTATATTTGGTAAAGAAAATATGGTGAGGCGAACCCAACGTTGGAAGGGTGTTTTGTCACTATCATATAAGATGTCTAATGACATACAACCTCGTGTCATCATAAGACAGGATTGTGCTCATCCACTTGCTGAGTATATCTATGGGCACTACCTATATAATCTTGGTGTTTGTTTGAAGTATAATTCACGATTAAAGACGGTGGAGATAATGATAAGTCAAGAGAAGACTCACCATTGGGAAGAATATGATAGTAATCTTCTCGTTTTTCTTTGGGGTCTATTGGGTCAACCAAGGATAACTCTGTGGCCATATGATATCTATCATAACCTAGACGCGTGGCCTCCCATGTACGAAGGTTTCCTTGAGCACTTTCTAAAGATTCTAATTTCTAAAACAGTTTTTGACTATACCTTTATGTAAGGTGTCATTGTGAGGTGATGTCCACGGTTGGAACATGAGTCACATTTGGTATATATTTGTATCCAAACTCACAACATATGTGTTGTTGTATTTTGCACGATAATTATTGTAATAAAGTTGTAGTTGTTTTCTGTACCATGTATTTGGCGACTCAGAATAGGTTGGATGGAATGAACCTATTTTGGGGTTGTCACAGTTGGTATCAAGGCTTAGGGATATGATCTCTGGCGGAGATCGGGGAATATAACTAGGAGGGGAGAGATGAGTAAATCCTTCGCTAGTGTGTCCTACCTAAGCTTATTTGTTGGTCAGTCATAATATCGGGATATTATGTGA
The DNA here is from genome assembly GCA_016801055.1 of Panax notoginseng. NCBI lineage: Eukaryota > Viridiplantae > Streptophyta > Magnoliopsida > Apiales > Araliaceae > Panax > Panax notoginseng. The sequence goes on from CM029022.1 coordinate 139,528,386, forward strand.
TATGTTAATTTATTAAATTAACCCTTGTTTTGAAGCTGTATTCTAGAATGATATTTGAAATACAGGAGATGAGCAATGGAGAAATTATGATGACAGGGAAGATGGAATTTGTGAGACCCTGAATTTTATGAAATAAAAGTATTCAATTTTTCTATTTTGGTAAATGGTTAAATTGATAAAAGGTTAAAGTTAAGGGTGATATGTGAATTTTTTTTAAAATAAACAAGTTGTCATAAAATACCTGGTCACTATTCACGAGTTACTATTCACGGGTTACTATTCACCAAAATTACTATTCACTCTTGTATCGTTCACTCGAGTATTTGTGACACTTTTTGTGTTAGAGTACTATTCATGAGTTACTATTCACGAGTTACTATTCACAGGTCACCCAAATTGCTATTCACTCTAGTATTGTTCACTCGAGTATTTGGGACACTTTTTGTGTCGGATTTACTATTCATGAGTTACTATTCATGAGTTACTATTCACGGGTTACTATTCTCCTAAATTACTATTCACTCTAGTATTGTTCACTCGAGTATTTGGGACACTTTTTGTGTCGGAGTTACTATTCATGAGTTACTATTCATGGGTTACTATTCACCCAAATTACTATTCACTCTAGTATTGTTCACTCGAGTATTTGGGACACTTTTTATGTCGGAGTACTATTCACGAGTTACTATTCACGGGGAATATTCGTACGACGGTACAATCATTGGTGGACCCCACAACGAAATTATTGTCGGATTGAGAAAACGACAAAAATATTTTATTAAAAATAACGGCGGAAGTTTTACCGTTGATACTATTGAACTACTCGGTAGTAAAAGTACAGTAATACGTGTGGTTGCATAGTAGCACATGGTATTGATGCTTATGTGAGAAGTCACTCAGTTTGATTCAATTATTGTCAATTAATAATATGAATTATTTAGCGATAATGAAGTTTTATTTTATTCGTATTATTAACGTAATAAAACAGAAACATCTTTTTATATAAAACAGAATACTTTATTAAAGTTATTCTATAAATAGAATATATTATATTTTATTTAAAAGATTTTTCTTTAAATATAGACCGTCAGATTAAAGTAAATCAATCTGGACCGTTCATGGATTAGTTACTATGCATTCCATTTTTCTATAAATAGAAGCTCATTCCTTCATTATTTTCTTACGAATTTACTAAACTCTAGAGAGATAAACTATAGAGAGAAAGAAGAAGAGTATTCTGCCACTTAACTACTTCTTTATTTCAGTTCTTCTTTAAAACGGTAAGGGGTGTTATTCTTTCTTATTCATGAAGAGAACTGTTGTTATTCTATTTCTTATTATTCTATTGGAATAATCTGTATACGCGGTCTACCCTATACTTGGTGACATTCTTCTATTATTCTGTTGGAACATCCTGTCTGCGTGTTTTACACCGGACCTGGTTCCGTTTTTATTATTATTCTGTTGGAACATCATGTCTGTGTGTTTTACATCGGACCTGGTTCTATCTTGTTATTATTCTGTTGGAACATCTTGTCTGTGTGTTTTACACCGAACCTGGTTCCATTATTTATTATTCTGTCGGAATATCCTGTCGGTGTGAATTTCACCTGACCTGGTTCCATCATTTATTATTTCGCATTTATTATTCTGTCGGTGTGAATTTCACTTGACCTGGTTCCATATTTATTATTCCGCATTTATTATTCTGTTGGGAATAACCTGTCTGTGCGGTCTCTATCGCATGCATGGTGAATCCTTCTGTTATTCCATTCTTTATTATTCTGTTGGAATAACCTGTCTATGTGGATTGCCACATGCATGGTGAATGATCCTTTATATTCATTCCTTATTAAATTGTGGAAATGATCTGTATACATGGATTACCGCATGGCTGGTGAAAATCCATTTGCAGTTTCATATATTCTTTATTATACTCATTTGGTTAAAATTTTGATTTCTATACTCCATGAAATTAGTGGAATATCCTTGATATTTGCGCTTCATCCAGTATCTTTTCATGAAAATATTCTTCTGAGCATTCTTGACTGCTACTTTACAAAGAAGTATCATGTTGACAATTTGGATATTATTAGTTCCTGGATAAACTAATTCTTGAACTTGTTTAATTGAATTCCTATAACATTGTCATCATCCTCATGTTTATTTTATGTTAAAAGTCATCTTTGACTTACGTACATAGATGGACTTAGTATGATTATGACCAGGGATCATTCGGTATAATCATGAACTGTGATGTTATAAGTGATGTGGTAAATGTAAGACCCCAAATTTTATGAAATAAAAGTATTCAATTTTTCTTATAATTACTATTCAGTAAATGGTTAAATTGATAAATATTAAAGTTAAGGATGATATATGAATTTTTTTTGGAAATACACAAGTGGTTATAAAATATTCATTGTTATCGGTGAATATTCGTTTGATCGTGAAATATTCTTACTGTCGGAGAATATTCGTACGACGGCGCAGTCTTTTGTGGGCCCCATAACGGAAAGCGATTGGATGAAGAAAACGACAAGAGTAAGTTGTTTATAAATAACGGCGTAGTTGTTACCGTTAACACTGTTGGAATACCCGGTGGTTAAAATACAGTAATACGCGTTGTTGTACAGTAGCACACTGTATTGCACCAATTATTAATTTTTACGTAAGAAGACACTACTCAATAATTGTTACAGTTATTACTGTTCAATATTGTATTTTATTGATTCAATAATTGCTGGTTGATATTTTATATTAATGTTGTTTTAATAATTGTCACTACACAGTATTTTCTATTATCGGAGCAATAATTCATATTATCTGAATAATATTATTAGATAACATTATTGGCAATGTCTAGAAAATTCTGTCTAAAAAGAGGTTTGGTCATCTAATTGCGCGCCAGTAAGAAAGAGATCCTTATTGGAAAGCCCCCTCTTTCCTGGGAACGGCCTGGTTGCCAGTACTGTGATTCTATAATATTATTTGTGTATAATTAATTATTGATTTATATGATGAGAAAAATATTAATTTTATGTGGATATAGATGGAGAAAATTTTTAATGTGACAATTGTTGAAAATTAATATTTTATCTTTTTTTGATAAAATAATTCATTTAAATATATTATTTTAATAATATATTGATGGTGATATTTTTATAATGAATGTGGGATATATGAGTATATGAGGAGGAAGAGTATTTTTGTGGTATTAAATGATTAACACATGTTTTGTGTGTTGGTGGACACAATTCTTGACCGAAAATTTATTATTGACTGTAAAATCGTCCGTTTGTGGATTTCGGTCAATTTCTGTTTGGAATTTGGAAAAACTTTCTTCTGCAAAGTTGTAGAGAATTGAATTTTCTATAAAAATACGCGAGATTCGAATTTTCTGATAAAAGGGCTATTTATTACGAATTATTGAAGTTCCGAATTATTGAGTCTGAATTGATTTTTGTTACAAAAATTGTTTAAAACATGTTTTTCATTTTTGGTGCATTTGTGTGGAAAATGTGTTTTTGATGTGGTGGGCTAAGGAAAATTTGGTTATAAATATATTATTATATTCAATTTTCTACTTTGGTGTTCTAAGCAATTTCCTATAAATAGGTGCTTAGGTTAGAATTGAAAATCACACCAGAAACTGAAGTTTTCTCTCTATTTCTCTCTCTATATATCGAACGTATTCTTGTGAGTATTTTGATATCTTGAGTGTTGCTATACGGTGCAAGTTCAATCAGCGTTATTCCAGTCAGAAGTACTGCTCTTTTGAGGTAAGGGATAGTAAGTGATTGTAAGGGATAGTAAGGGATTGTAAGGGATAGTAAGGGATGTTATTTCTTCTTAAATGATATTATTTTCTTCAATATCATTATGCCGAAGTATTGATCTGAACTTTTTATCAAATTTAGAACTTTTTCATGTCGGGGTTACTATTCATGAGTTACTATTCACGAGTTACTATTCATGAGTTACTATTCACGAGTTACTATTCATTACAAAATTGGTTTCTTTTTCTAACCAAATTATAGTTGATTTATGAATATTACTCTGGAGATTAAAATTATGTATTGATTATATTGATTTTATTATCATATATAACATTTTTATAACCCTGATGTTGAAATTCTCTTTCACTGGAGTGTAAAGATGGGTAGATTATTGGTATGATCATGACTATAGGTTCTCTTTGGCTAGTAGTGCAAAGTTGAATTGTTGACTGGTATGATCATGACCATTGAATTTATAATTGAATATCTTTAGCTTAAGTGCAAAGGTGAAATGATCAACATGGTTATAATTATTGGTTATATAAATTCTGAAATGATTATATATTTCTTTGAGATATGAATATCTTTGGCATGTAGTGCAAAGATGACCTGTTGTTGAATATCTTTGGCCTGTAGTGCAAAGATGAACTGTTGACGAATATCTTTGGCCGTAGTGCAAAGATGAATTTATTAGTATGATTATGAACAGGAACTGTGATTTGGTATAACCATGATCTTTGATGTTTCAGGTAAAGACAGGTGATGAAAATTATCTTCGTCTTGGATGCGAAATTTAGAATCACAATTATGATTATGAATTATTCATATGATTGTGGAAAGGAACTATTGATTGATGTTACAGGGTTAAAACATTGTTGGTGGACTTTTAACGTGGAGAAGATAATAGACTTTATAGTCTATTTGACTCTTCTAATGGATTGCTCGTTCCGCTGCAACTATGGTTGAAAAGTTTTATCATCTACCATATGTTCTAAATCTCTGATTTATTACTGTTGAAGACTATTGATAATTTATCTTTAGTCATGATATTCTTTACTGAGCTAGTTGTGCTCACCCTTTTGCTTCAAAATTCCTTTCAGGTAATAAGAGTGTAGCTGGGTCGAGCGAGGGTAACAGGAAAATAGAATGGTGGTCTCTCTGTGGAGGTTCTCTCGAAGCAGTATAGAAAAGTTCATTTAGTAGTTTTATTTGGTGAATCTAATAGGGTAAGATGTACCCAACGTTGGAAGGGTGTTTTGCCACTATCATACAAAATGTCTAACGACATACAACCTCGTGTCATCATAAGACATGGTTGTGTACATCCACTTGCCGAGTATATCTACGAGCACTACCTATATAATCTTGGTGTTTATTTGAAGTATAATTCTCAGTTAGAGACAGTGGAGATAATGATATGTCAAGAGAAGACTCACTATTGGAAAGAATATGATAGTAATCTTCTCATTTTTCTTTGGGGTCTATTGGGTCAACCAAGGATAATTCTGTGGCCATATGATATCTATCATAACCTAGAAGCATGGCCTCCCATGTACGAGGGGTTCCTTAAGCACTTCCCAAAGATTCTAATTTCTAAAACAGTTTTTGACTATACCTTTATGATAGGTACCACTGTGAGGTGCTGTCCACGGTTGGGAAATGAGTCACAGTTGGTATCAGAGCTATAAGTAAAGAGCCCCGAGCCTCTCGTTGGTGACTTCCTGTTGATGGGGGATGCACCGAAGCCAGACTCTCCGTAGGGGACGCCGTTCTGCGGTAGCAAACTGATAGGTATCAATGTAAGGTGCTGACACAAGTTGGTGTCCAGAGTTACAGTTGGTATCAGAGCTATAAGTAAAGAGCCCCGAGCCTCTCGCTGGTGACTTCCTGTTGATGGGAGATGCACCGAAGCCAGACTCTCCGTAGGGGACGCCGTTCTGCGGTGGCAAACTGATAGGTACCATTGTGAGGTGCTGTGGTTGAAGCACCACGAGAGTTACATTTGGTATCAGAGCTTAGGGATATGATCTCTGGCGGAGATCGGGGAATAGGACTAGGAGGGGAGAGACGAGTAAATCCTTCGCTAGTGTGTCCTACCTAAGCTTATTTGTTGGTCAGTCATAATATCGGGATATTATGTGATATGTTAATTTGTTAAATTAACCTTTGTTTTTGAAGCTGTATTCTAGAATGATATCTGAAATACAGGAGATGAGCAATGGAGAAATCATGATGACAAGAAAGATGGAATCCAAAATGAAAGCAAGGTATTCTCAACTCTTTGAAATACCAGGTACGTAAATTTCGAGGACGAAATTTCATAAGGAGGGGAGATTGTAAGACCCCGAATTTTATGAAATAAAAGTATTCAATTTTTCTTATAATTACTATTCAGTAAATGGTTAAATTGATAAATATTAAAGTTAAGGGTGATATATGAATTTTTTTTGGAAATACACAAGTGGTTATAAAATATTCATTGTTATCGGTGAATATTCGTTTGATCGTGGAATATTCTTACTGTCGGAGAATATTCGTACGACGGCACAGTCTTTTGTGGGCCCCATAACGGAAAGCGATTGGATGAAGAAAACGACAAGAGTAAGTTGTTTATAAATAACGGCGTAGTTGTTACCGTTAACACTGTTGGAATACCCGGTGGTTAAAATACAGTAATACGCGTTGTTGTACAGTAGCACACTGTATTGCACCAATTATTAATTTTTACGTAAGAAGACACTACTCAATAATTGTTACAGTTATTACTGTTCAATATTGTATTTTATTGATTCAATAATTGCTGGTTGATATTTTATATTAATGTTGTTTTAATAATTGTCACTACACAGTATTTTCTATTATCGGAGCAATAATTCATATTATCTGAATAATATTATTAGATAACATTATTGGCAATGTCTAGAAAATTCTGTCTAAAAAGAGGTTTGGTCATCTAATTGCGCGCCAGTAAGAAAGAGATCCTTATTGGAAAGCCCCCTCTTTCCTGGGAACGGCCTGGTTGCCAGTACTGTGATTCTATAATATTATTTGTGTATAATTAATTATTGATTTATATGATGAGGAAAATATTAATTTTATGTGAATATAGATGGAAAAATTTTTTAATGTGACAATTGTTGAAAATTAATATTTTATCTTTTTTTGATAAAATAATTCATTTAAATATATTATTTTAATAATATATTGATGGTGATATTTTTACAATGAATGTGAGATATATGAGTATATGAGGAGGAAGAGTATTTTTGTGGTATTAAATGATTAACACATGTTTTGTGTGTTGGTGGACACAATTCTTGACCGAAAATTTATTATTGACTGTAAAATCGTCCGTTTGTGGATTTCGGTCAATTTCTGTTTGGAATTTGGAAAAACTTTCTTCTGCAAAGTTGTAGAGAATTGAATTTCCTATAAAAACTCGCAAGATTCGAATTTTCTGATAAAAGGACTATTTATTACGAATTATTGAGTCTGAATTGATTTTTGTTACAAAAATTGTTTAAAACATGTTTTTCATTTTTGGTGCATTTGTGTGGAAAATGTGTTTTTGATGTGGTGGGCTAAGGAAAATTTGGTTATAAATATATTATTATATTCAATTTTCTACTTTGGTGTTCTAAGCAATTTCTTATAAATAGGTGCTTAGGTTAGAATTGAAAATCACACTAGAAACTGAAGTTTTCTCTCTATTTCTCTCTCTATATATCGAGCGTATTCTTGTGAGTATTTTGATATCTTGAGTGTTGCTATACGGTGCAAGTTCATTCAGCGTTATTCTAATCAGAAGTACTGCTCTTTTGAGGTAAGGGATAGTAAGGGATTGTAAGGGATAGTAAGGGATAGTAAGGGATTGTAAGGGATAGTAAGGGATGTTATTTCTTCTTAAATGATATTATTTTCTTCAATATCATTATGCCGAAGTATTGATCTGAACTTTTTATCAAATTTGGAACTTTTTCATGTCGGAGTTACTATTCATGAGTTACTATTCATGAGTTACTATTCACGAGTTACTATTCATGAGTTACTATTCATGAGTTACTATTCACGAGTTACTATTTATTACAAAATTGGTTTCTTTTTCTAACCAAATTATAGTTGATTTATGAATATTACTCTGGATATTAAAATTATGTATTGATTATATTGATTTTATTATCATATATAACATTTTTATAACCCTGATGTTGAAATTCTCTTTCACTGGAGTGTAAAGATGGGTAGATTATTGGTATGATCATGACTATAGGTTCTCTTTGGCTAGTAGTGCAAAGTTGAATTGTTGACTGGTATGATCATGACCATTGAATTTATAATTGAATATCTTTAGCTTAAGTGCAAAGGTGAAATGATCAACATGGTTATAATTATTGGTTATATAAATTCTGAAATGATTATATATTTCTTTGAGATATGAATATCTTTGGCATGTAGTGCAAAGATGACCTGTTGTTGAATATCTTTGGCCTGTAGTGCAAAGATGAACTGTTGACGAATATCTTTGGCCCGTAGTGCAAAGATGAATTTATTAGTATGATTATGAACAGGAACTGTGATTTGGTATAACCATGATCTTTGATGTTTCAGGTAAAGACAGGTGATGAAAATTATCTTCGTCTTGGATGCGAAATTTAGAATCACAATTATGATTATGAATTATTCATATGATTGTGGAAAGGAACTATTGATTGATGTTACAGGGTTAAAACATTGTTGGTGGACTTTTAACGTGGAGAAGATAATAGACTTTATAGTCTATTTGACTCTTCTAATGGATTGCTCGTTCCGCTGTAACTATGGTTGAAAAGTTTTATCATCTACCATATGTTCTAAATCTCTGATTTATTACTGTTGAAGACTATTGATAATTTATCTTTAGTCATGATATTCTTTACTGAGCTAGTTGTGCTCACCCTTTTGCTTCAAAATTCCTTTCAGGTAATAAGAGTGTAGCTGGGTCGAGCGAGGGTAACAGGAAAATAGAATGGTGGTCTCTCTGTGGAGGTTCTCTCGAAACAGTATAGAAAAGTTCATTTAGTAGTTTTATTTGGTGAATCCAATAGGGTAAGATGTACCCAACGTTGGAAGGGTGTTTTGCCACTATCATACAAAATGTCTAACGACATACAACCTCGTGTCATCATAAGACATGGTTGTGTACATTCACTTGCCGAGTATATCTACGAGCACTACCTATATAATCTTGGTGTTTATTTGAAGTATAATTCTCAGTTAGAGACAGTGGAGATAATGATATGTCAAGAGAAGACTCACCATTGGAAAGAATATGATAGTAATCTTCTCATTTTTCTTTGGGGTCTATTGGGTCAACCAAGGATAATTCTGTGGCCATATGATATCTATCATAACCTAGAAGCATGGCCTCCCATGTACGAGGGTTTCCTTAAGCACTTCCCAAAGATTCTAATTTCTAAAACAGTTTTTGACTATACCTTTATGTAAGGTGTCATTGTGACGTGCTATCCAAGGTTGGGACATGAGTCACAGTTGGTATATATTTGTATCCAAACTCACAACATATGTGTTGTTGTATTTTGTACTACAATTATTGTAATAAAGTTGTAGTTGTTATCTGTACCATGTATTTGGCGACTCAAAATGGGTTGGATGGAATGGACCTGTTTTGGGGGCGTCACAGTAAAAGTCCTCAGTGGCTTGTAATGTATTGATATACAGTTTTTGGTATGATTATGACTAGGGATTTTTCGGTATAGTCATGATCATTGATGATTTAATGAATATCCTTGGCCCGTAATACAAGGATGATTAGAAAATGTGGTTTATTTATTAAGCTGAGTCTCAGTGATAAAAGTTGATGAAAACATTTTTAAATCATAGAAGATAGTAGGTTTTATTCTCTACTTGAGTCTTCTAATGGATTGCTTATTCCGCTGCAGTTAAACTTGATGTCTATTGTATTTTATCAGTTTAACATTGTTGAAGACTATTGATAATTTATTCTTCATTATCTTAGTCATAATATTTCTTACTGGGCTAGTTGAGCTCACCCTTTCTTTCAATGTTCTCTTCAGGAAATGAGAATATAGCTAGGACGAGTCAGGGAAAGGAGTGATGGTCCAGAAGATAGCATTAGTAGTCCTCACCATTCTGTTAAATAGTATGACAATAAATGTAATGAGGACTCCTTGAGTATGGATATTGTCTAGATGACAATATTCCTATTAGAACTCTCAGTTTATGTATTGTCGTATGTTACACGACATTTGTATAATTAAGTTTGTATTTGTATTTTGTACCATGTATCTGACGACCCAAGATGGGTGACGTATACCTATTTTTGGGGGCGTCACAGAATTTGAAATGAAAGGAAGGCATTCTCAACTCTTTGAAATACTAGATACGTAAATGTCGAGGACGAAATTTCATAAGAATGGGAGATTGTAAGACCCCAAATTTTATGAAATAAAAGTATTCAATTTTTCTTATAGTTACTATTCAGTAAATGGTTAAATTGATAAAAGTTAAAGTTAAGGGTGATATATACTTTTTTTTAAAAAATACGCAAGTGGTTATAAAATATTCATTATTGTCAGGGAATATTCGTTTGGTCGTGAAATATTCTTTCTATCGGGAAATATTCGTACGACGGCGCAGCCATTTGTGGGCCCCATAACAGAATAACTATCGGATGAAGAAAACGACAAATTTGAGTTTTTACAAATAACGGCGTAGTTGTTACCGTTAACACTGTTGGAATACCCGGTGGTTAAAATACAGTAATACGCGTTATTGCACAGTAGCACACGGTATTGCACAGTATTTTTGAAATTATTGATTCTTACGTAAGAAGGCACTACTCAGTAATTATTGTTCAATATTTTATTTTATTGATTCAATAATTGCTACGTTGAAATTTTATATTATTGTTGTTCAATAATTGTCACTGCACAGTATTTTTCATTATCATATCAATAATTCATATTATTTGAATAATATTATTAGATAACATTATTGACAATGTCTAGAAAGTTCTGTCTAAGGAGAGGTTTGGTCACCTAATTGCGCGTCAGTAAGGAGAAATTCTTATTGGAAAGCCACCTCTTTCCTGGGAACGGCCTGGTTGTCATAAATGTGATTCTGTAATATTATTTGTGAATAATTAATTATTTATTCATATGATAAGGAAATATTTATTTTATGTGGATATAAATGAGGGATATATTTTTGTGGTTAAAAATAAAGGAATTAATGTTGAGGTTTTTATCAGTATTTTTGTCGGAATGGAGGTATTAAAAATTAGGGTTTTTGAGATATTTTGCGGGGGTTATAATTTTTAATCCGACCGTTGGATCGTGATAATATTTGGATATGTTATATATATATATATATAAGTTGAGTATATGTCCACAAATTTTAAACCGTTAAAAATGAACGTGTAATTTGTTATGAATTTTACGAGATGACTGGTTCAGAAATTGTTGAATTTTCGGAGTTAATCATTTTGGTAGAAAATTCTAGAATTTGTGGGCCCCACTCTTGGTTAGTGAAGAAATGTGCTGAGATTTTTATTCAAATGTGGTGGGTGGGAATAGTAGCAGGTAAAGCCATCAGGTTGCAGGTTAAGTCTGCTTCGGCGTGCTAACATTTTCCTATAAATAGAGGGCTAAGTTAGAATTAAAAATCACACCAGAAACATAAGCTTTCTCTCTCTATATTATGAAGCATATTTTATGAGTATTTAGATACTTTGAGAGTTGCTATTCAGTGCAAGTTTCCTTCGGCTTTGCATTCCAGTCAGAAATACCGCACTTTTGAGGTAAGGGATAGTAAGGGATTTTAAGGGTTATTATGTTTTTCAGTTCGTACTTCTTCTGACCTTCAAAAAATTCTGGAAAAATTTGAAATGATATTTTGATGAGTTTTATTGATTGTGTCCAAAAATGGTAATTTTTAGATGTATAGATTAAGAGTTATGAATTTTATGAGAAAAAACTATTTTAAAAGTAACCGCTTATAACTCCTTGTGGTTAACTCCAAAATTGATGAAATTTTTATTGGGAGTATATGTATATGATAGGAGTATACTATGTGAATTTCAGAATTTTTAGACAAAAGTACAATTTTTGATAAATATCTAAATATTCGGCTGTTTTGACCATATGAAAAATAGTAAATGACTTTTAAAAATTTTGAGAAAAATATATGTTCACTATTGGACTATATTATGCTAAATCTCAGAAAAGAAATATTTTTGTAACTGATTTGGTATTTTTTATGAAAATGATCTAGTTATGCGTAAATGAATTAAATATGTTATATGAAGTAAGAAAATTGGAAAATAGGATTTTATGACTTGAGAATCCTATATGAGGTATATGCAGATTTTTGATGGAGTTTTGGTTATTGGTGATGAAATCTTATTAGTTTGACATTTTAAATGATTAAATACATTATTTTAGTAAAGTGTAAACAATTAAAATAAATTATTTATAAATTTAAGAAATGTTATTCTTTCAATATCATTATACCGAAATATTGGTATGGATTTTATTGTGAAATTTCTTTCTTTTGTGTCTGAGTTACTATTCACGATTTACTATTCATGAGTTACGAATATTACTCTTGAGATTAAAATATTATGTTGATCATATTATTTTTATCATCATATATAACATTTTTATAACCCTGATGTTGAAATTCTCTTTCACTGGAGTGTAAAGATGGGTAGATTGTTGGTATGATCATGACTAGAGTTCTCTTTGGCCTGTAGTACAAAGTTGAATTTTGACTGGTATGATCATGTCCATTGAATTTATAATTGAATATCTTAAGCTTAAGTGCAAAGGTGAATTGATCAACATGGTTATAATTATTGTGTATATAAATTCTGAAATGATTATATATTTCTTTGAGATATGAATATATTTGGCCTATAGTGTAAATATGAATTGTTGATGAATATCTTTGGCCCGTAGTGCAAAGATGAACTGTTGTTGAATATCTTTGGCCTGTAGTTCAAAGATGGTCTGTTGATGAATATCTTTGGCCTGTAGTGCAAAGATGAACTGTTGTTGAATATCTTTGGCCGTAGTGCAAAGATGGATTTATTAGTATGATTATGAACATGAACTGTGATTTGGTATAACCATGATTTTTGATGTTTCAGGTAAAGACAGGTGATAAAAATATTCTTCGTCGTGGGTACGAAGAAAAATTTAGAATCATAATTATGATTATGAGTTATTTATATGATTGTGGACCAGAACTGTTGATTGATGTTACAGGGATAAAACATTATTGGTGGATTTTTAACATGGAGAAGATAATAGACTTTATAGTCTATTTGACTCTTCTAATGGATTGCTCGTTCCGTTGCAACTATGGTTGAAATTTTTATCATTTACCATATGATCTAAATATCTGATTTATTATTGATGAAGGCTATTGATAATTTAATTATCTTTAGTCATGATATTCTTTACTGAGCTAGTTGTACTCACCCTTTTGCTTCACAATTCCTTTCAGGTAATAAGAGTGTAGCTGGGTCGAGCGGGGGTAACAAGGGAATAGAACGGTGTTCATCATTTAGTGGTTATATTTGGTGAAGAAAATAGGGTGAGGCGAACCCAACGTTGGAAGGGTGTTTTGTCACTATCATACAAGATGTCTAATGACATACAACCTCGTGTCATCATAAGACAGGGTTATGCTCATCCACTTGCTGAGTATATCTATGGGCACTACCTATATAATCTTGGTGTTTGTTTGAAGTATAATTCACGATTAAAGACGGTGGAGATAATGATAAGTCAAGAGAAGACTCACCATTGGGAAGAATATGATAGTAATCTTCTCGTTTTTCTTTGGGGTCTATTGGGTCAACCAAGGATAATTCTGTGGCCATATGATATCTATCATAACCTAGACGCGTGGCCTCCCATGTACGAAGGTTTCCTTGAGCACTTCCCAAAGATTCTAATTTCTAAAACAGTTTTTGACTATACCTTTATGTAAGGTGCCATTGTGAGGTGATGTCCACGGTTGGAACATGAGTCACATTTGGTATATATTTGTATCCAAACTCACAGCATATGTGTTGTTGTATTTTGCACGACAATTGTTGTAATAAAGTTGTAGTTATTTTCTATACCATGTATTTGGCGACTCAGAATAGGTTGGATGGAATGGACCTATTTTGGGGTTGTCACAGTTGGTATCAGAGCTTAGGGATATGATCTCTGGCGGAGATCGGGGAATATAACTAGGAGGGGAGAGATGAGTAAATCCTTCGCTAGTGTGTCCTACCTAAGCTTATTTGTTGGTCAGTCATAATATCGGGATATTATGTGATATGCTAATTTATTAAATTAACCCTTGTTTTGAAGCTGTATTCTAGAATGATATTTGAAATACAGGAGATGAGCAATGGAGAAATTATGATGACAGGGAAGATAGAATTTGAAATGAAAGGAAGGTATTCTCAACTCTTTGAAATACTAGATACGTAAATTTCGAGGACGAAATTTCATAAGGAGGGGAGATTGTAAGACCCCGAATTTTATGAAATAAAAGTATTCAATTTTTCTTATAGTTACTATTCAGTAAATGGTTAAATTGATAAAAGTTAAAGTTAAGGGTGATATATAATTTTTTTTTAAAAATACGCAAGTGGTTATAAAATATTCATTATTGTCAAGGAATATTCGTTTGGTCGTGGAATATTCTTTCTGTCGGGGAATATTCGTACGACGGCGCAGCCATTTGTGGGCCCCATAACAGAATAACTGTCGGATGAAGAAAACGACAAATTTGAGTTTTTATAAATAACGGCGTAGTTGTTACCGTTAACACTGTTAGAATACCCGGTGGTTAAAATATAGTAATACGCGTTATTGCACAGTAGCACACAGTATTGCACAGTATTTTTGAAAATATTGATTCTTACGTAAGAAGGCACTACTCAGTAATTATTGTTCAATATTTTATTTTATTGATTCAATAATTGTTACGTTGAAATTTTATATTATTGTTGTTCAATAATTGTCACTGCACAGTATTTTCCATTATCATATCAATAATTCATATTATTTGAATAATATTATTAGATAACATTATTGACAATGTCTAGAAAATTCTGTCTAAGGAAAGGTTTGGTCACCTAATTGCGCGCCAGTAAGGAGAAATTCTTATTGGAAAGCCACCTCTTTCCTGGGAACGGCCTGGTTGTCATAAATGTGATTCTGTAATATTATTTGTGAATAATTAATTATTGATTCATATGATAAGGAAATATTTATTTTATGTGGATATAAATGAGGGATATATTTTTGTGGTTAAAAATGAAGGAATTAATGTTGAGGTTTTTATCAGTATTTTTGTCGGAATGGAGGTATTAAAAATTAGAATTTTTGAGATATTTTGCGGGGGTTATAATTTTTAATCCAACCGTTGGATCGTGGTAATATTTGGATATGTTATACATATATAAGTTGAGTATATGTCCACAAATTTTGAACCGTTAAAAATGAACGTGTAATTTGTTATGAATTTTACGAGATGACTGGTTCAGAAATTGTTGAATTTTCGGAGTTAATCATTTTGGTGGAAAATTCTAGAATTGGTGGGCCCTACTCTTGGTTGGTGAAGAAATGTGCTGAGATTTTTATTCAAATGTGGTGGGTGGGAATAGTAGCAGGTAAATCCATCAGGTTGCAGGTTAAGTCTGCTTCGGGGTGCTAACATTTCCTATAAATAGAGGGCTAAGCTAGAATTGAAAATCACACCAGAAACATAAGCTTTCTCTCTTTCTCTCTCTATATTATGAAGCATATTTTATGAGTATTTAGATACTTTGAGAGTTGCAATTCAGTGCAAGTTTCCTTCGGCTTTGCATTCCAGTCAGAAATACTGCACTTTTGAGGTAAGGGATAGTAAAGGATTTTAAGGGTTATTATGTTTTTCAGTTCGTACTTCTTCTGACCTTCAGAAAATTCTGAAAAAATTTGAAATGATATTTTGATGAGTTTTATTGATTGTGTCCAAAAATGGTGATTTTTAGATGTATAGATTAAGAGTTATGAATTTTATGAGAAAAGACTATTTTAAAAGTAACCGCTTATAACTCCTTATGGTTAACTCCAAAATTGATGAAATTTTTATTGGGAGTACATGTATATGATAGGAGTATACTCTGTGAATTTCAGAATTTTTAGATAAAAGTATAATTTTTGATAAATGTCTAAATATTCGGCTGTTTTGGCAATATGAAAAATAGTAAATGACTTTTAAAAATTCTGAGAAAAATATATGTTCACTGTGGGACTATATTATGCTAAATCCCAGAAAAGAAATATTTTTGTAACTGATTTGGTATTTTTCATGAAAATAGTCTAGTTATGCGTAAATGAATTAAATATGTTATATGAAGTAAGAAAATTGGAAAATAGGATTTTATGACTTGAGAATCCTATATGAGGTATATGTAGATTTTTGATGAGGGTTTTGGTTATTGGTGATGAAATCTTATGAGTTTGACATTTTAGAATGATTAAATACATTATTTTAGTAAAGTGTAAACAATTAAAATAAATTATTTATAAATTTAAGAAATGTTATTCTTTCAATATCATTATACCGAAATATTGGTATGGATTTTATTGTGAAATTTCTATCTTTTGTGTCGAGGTTACTATTTATGAGTTACTATTCACGATTTACTTTTCATGAGTTACAAATATTACTCTTGAGATTAAAACTATATGTTGATCATATTATTTTTATCATCATATATAACATTTTTATAACCCTGATGTCGAAATTCTCTTTCACTGGAGTGTAAAGATGGGTAGATTATTGGTATGATCATGACTAGGGTTCTCTTTGGCCTGTAGTGCAAAGTTGAATTGTGACTGATATGATCATGACCATTGAATTTATAATTGAAAATCTTAAGCTTAAGTGCAAAGGTGAATTGATCAACATGGTTATAATTATTGTTTATATAAATTCTGAAATGATTATATATTTCTTTGAGATATGAATATATTTGGCCTATAGTGCAAATATGAATTATTGATGAATATCTTTGGCCCGTAGTGCAAAGATGAACTGTTGTTGAATATCTTTGGCCTGTAGTTCAAAGATGGTCTGTTGATGAATATCTTTGGCCTATAGTGCAAAGATGAACTGTTGTTGAATATCTTTGGCCGTAGTGCAAAGATGAATTTATTAGTATGATTATGAACATGAACTGTGATTTGGTATAACCATGATCTTTGATGTTTCAGGTAAAGGCAGGTGATGAAAATATTCTTCGTCGTGGGTGCGAAGAAAAATTTAGAATCATAATTATGATTATGAGTTATTTATATGATTGTGGACCAGAACTGTTGATTGATGTTATAGGGATAAAACATTGTTGGTGGATTTTTAACATGGAGAAGATAATAGACTTTATAGTCTATTTGACTCTTCTAATGGATTGCTCGTTCCGCTGCAACTATGGTTGAAATTTTTATCATTTACCATATGATCTAAATCTCTGATTTATTATTGATGAAGGCTATTGATAATTTAATTATCTTTAGTCATGATATTCTTTACTGAGCTAGTTGTACTCACCCTTTTGCTTCACAATTCCTTTCAGGTAATAAGAGTGTAGCTGGGTCGAGCGGGGGTAACAAGGGAATAGAACGGTGTTCATCATTTAGTGGTTATATTTGGTGAAGAAAATAGGGTGAGGCGAACCCAACGTTGGAAGGGTGTTTTGTCACTATCATACAAGATGTCTAATGACATACAACCTCGTGTCATCATAAGACAGGGTTATGCTCATCCACTTGCTGAGTATATCTATGGGCACTACCTATATAATCTTGGTGTTTGTTTGAAGTATAATTCACGATTAAAGACGGTGGAGATAATGATAAGTCAAGAGAAGACTCACCATTGGGAAGAATATGATAGTAATCTTCTCGTTTTTCTTTGGGGTCTATTGGGTCAACCAAGGATAATTCTGTGGCCATATGATAACTATCATAACCTAGACGCGTGGCCTCCCATGTACGAAGGTTTCCTTGAGCACTTCCCAAAGATTCTAATTTCTAAAACAGTTTTTGACTATACCTTTATGTAAGGTGCCATTGTGAGGTGATGTCCACGGTTGGAACATGAGTCACATTTGGTATATATTTGTATCCAAACTCACAGCATATGTGTTGTTGTATTTTGCACGACAATTGTTGTAATAAAGTTGTAGTTATTTTCTGTACCATGTATTTGGCGACTCAGAATAGGTTGGATGGAATGAACCTATTTTGGGGTTGTCACATAAGTCCTCTTACTGGTGTCCGCAACAGAGTCGCCACTTGTTGACGTCGAGATTTTTATTTGTCCCTTTCTGTTCTTGTTTTTTTTGTTCTCCTGTTAGGTGAGATTTGTTTGAAAAAAACAAGTTGTGAAAAGGTCTGACATTTATATGTCGACGATTTGACTGTAAGAGTCGCCTGTTGGTTTTCTAACTGGTTGTACCAACATAACCGAGAAAAGGTTTGCACATTGACCTAGTGATATGACACTGTTAAACGAGTCTGTGAAACCGAGATTCATTAGGGTCCGGGGACTTGCTTATG